>PVKP010002227.1:0-127305 GCA_004027715.1 Plecturocebus donacophilus
CCATCTTGGATCTCTCTTCGACATTGTATTTTTAACAAGTTTAAAACTATGTAAAAATAATGCACGGACAAAAATAAATAGACAAGGAAAAAGAAATACTCCTGATTTTATGTCTAAACATCCTGTGTATACTACAAAAAAGAAAAGAAAAGAAAAGAAAAAGAAATATTCCTGACTTATTAGTAGTCTGTTATAGGAATGATTTTTTGTTTTTTGTTTTTTTCTGGGGGGATGGAGTCTTGCTTTCTCGCCTAGGCTGAAGTGCACTGGCACAATTTCAAGCTCATTGCAACCTCCACATCCCTGGTTCAAGTGATTCTCCTGCCTGAGCTTCCCAAGTATCTGGGATTACAGGTGTGAGCCACCATGCCTAGCTAATTTTTTAAAATTTTTAGTAGAGATGGGATTTCACCATGTTTGCCAGGCTGGTCTAGAGCTCTGCCCAGGTGATCCACCTGCCTCGGCTTCCCAAAGTGCTGGGATTACAGGTGTGAGCTACCACACCCAGCTCCTTTTTCTTTTGATGTGCTTTCTCATAATGCTTAAATTTTTTTAGATTTTTAGTCTGGGTACGGTGGCTCATTCCAGTAATCCTAGCACTTTGGGAGGCCGAGGTGGATGGATCACTTGAGGTCAGGAGTAAGAGACCAGTCTGGCCAACATAGTGAAACCCTATCTCTACTAAAAATTTAAAAATTAGCTGGGCATGGTGGTGGGCCCCTGTAATCCCAGGTACTTAGGAGGCCGAGGCAGAAGAATCTCTTGAACCCGGGAGACGGAAGTTGTAGTGAACCAAGATCGTGTCACTGCATTCCAATCTGGGCAGCAAAAGTGAAACTCCGTCTCAAAAAGAAAAAATTTAGATATTTTCGAAATTTGTGTATTTCAAATTTCTTTACAGAGAAAAAGGGAGGGATTACACCTCACAATGATAATCACCGCTGATCAATTTCATTCACTATTATTCAACTTCCTATATATCACCGTGAGTATGTATATTTTCCTTAAGTTTACACTGTCACATTTAAACTTTGTTAGAACAAGCTGGGAAAGAGAGACAGAGACAGAGAGCGAAAGAGAGAGAGAGAGAGAGAGAGAGAGAGAGAGAGAGAGAGAGCGCACGCACAAACCCTATTAGAATTATAAAATAATATCTATGAAGGAGAACTGATTAAATTGAAAAAAGAACTACAAAATAAAAGTATAATAATGCTAATAATACCCCCCTCCATTGTGTCTTCAATTAATACTGTATTCAGACATGGAATATTTTGTCTGTTTTGTTGGAAACAAAAGAAAGTAATAATAATCGAAAGTAACCCTTTTCATATATTAAAATAAGTATACCAGTTCCAAAAATAGGATATCTGCATTCTCAGTAATTGGGATCTTTTCCAGGAGACTTAATCAGTTCTCACTAAACATTGATCGGAATTTTCATTACTTGGTTTCAATTTACAGGCGCTTAAGAATTTTTATTGATCAGAGGTGGTGATTTGCTCAAAATATAGTACAATAATGGAATGTTACATAATGACTTGAAGCTTACAGTATGCACAACCATGATTACACTGGTCTGTTTCGGATGAGAAAATATTGTTTCTTCTCCAGGACTAAAACTCAAGCTAAAAGAAAGTGAAGGTATCAGACAGATCACACAGCGTATCCCAAATTATTACTTTGCATCTCACAACAGTTATTATAGAGCAATTTGCTTTGTTTATGCTTCCAGGCAGCCCTTCTTAATTATCTGTCTTCACTTGACTTCTAAAGTGGACACACACACACACACACACACACACACTCTAGAAATTAGGAAAACATCCCAGTGGTTCCCAAATCTGGCAGTCTATCAGAATCGTCAGAATACTTTCTAATTGTCTATGTCTGGCCCCTCTTCCGACCTGCTGGATCCCAGTCTCTGAGGACATAGTCTAGGAATACGAATTTCTAACAAACTCCCTAGTTAGTTACTTACTTGTATAGCCAGCGGGAAACAAGACAAGCAATTTTCAATCAAAGTCGTAACAGACTTTATAGGAAATATTAACTCAAATAGGAAGTACTGTAGTGTGTGCGTGCATGCGTGTGTGTGTGTGTGTGTGTGTGTGTGTGTGTGTGTGTGTGTGTGTGTTACAGAAATGAAAACATACGGTAAAATATCAAAGAAATGGAAAGAATGTTCTGGGGGAAAAAAAGCCATTTACAATGACATAATCCAAGGACCAAATTATTTTTCTGAGAAGGGTTATTCCTCACTTAAAGATCAATAGTATTTTCTAGTCGCTTCAGCTGACTCAGCAAGTGTAAAAATACTTCAGTTCTTTATTTTTATTTTTTGAGATATTCCATGAAATAAGTAAGATCGGCTGTTACTACTATTGGAAGACTCACCAATGCAATCCCATCTCCCCATTCCTGGTCTCAAAATCTCTCTCCTGGTTCTGTACCACAGGAATCCATGTTCCCTTGTAACTGGCTGAATCAATGTAATTGAAAAGCTGTTTTTCCAACTTTTTGTTTGTGCTTTAAAAAGGATAAACACTTAAAACAAAAATGATGTCTACTTTTGTTCACCCAACATGCATTATCTAACACCCTCTCTGCCCCAGTGTGTTAAGCCAAAGGCCAGAATGAGATGTGGCTTCTATCAGAGAAGAGCTCACTCACTGTCTCACAGGGAAGGCAACAATACAAAGGCTACTAATAACACAGTGGACATGTAGGTATAGTTTTAGGGATCTGTGGGTGGCAGCTATCCCTGATGAAAAGATTCCTCAGCAAGGACAATCAAGTTAGCCAGGTGGGCTGTGTGTATGTATGTGTACTTGTGTGTATACATCTTAGAAGCTGGGATGAACCCTGAGCCATAAGAGGTAAAAATTCTGCAGGGTACCTAAAGTAAAATAAAAAAAAAAAAGGCCGAGCACGGTGGCTCACACCTGTAATCCAAGCACTTTGGAGGCCAAGGTGGGTGGATAACCTGAGGTCGGGAGTTCAAGACCAGCCTGACCAACATGGTGAAACCCTGTCTTAAAAAAAAAAAAAGAGAAAATAATAGGCTAAAAATAAAAATTCTGTGGGGTACATGTGAAGGGAATCACAGGTAGTTAAACAGGACTTGAGGGGATGGGTACAGTGGCTCACACCTGCCATCTCAACAATATGGGAGGCAAAGGGAATTGGAGACCAGCCTTGGCAAATAACAAGACCTAATTTTTTAAAAAGAACAAAAACAAACAAACAAAACACCCAAGAATAACAACAATAATAATAATAAGACAAATAAAAACAAAAACTATTGGCCAGGCATGGTAGCTTATGCCTATAAACCCAGCACTTTGGGACGCCAAGGCATGTGGATGACCTGAGGTCAGGAGTTCAAGACCAGCCTGGCTGACCTGGTGAAACCTTATCTCTACTAAAAATACAAAAAAAATTAGCTGGGCATGGTGGCATGCACTTGTAGTCCCACCTGCTCAGAAGGATGAGGCAGGAGAATCATTTGAACCTGGGAGGCAGAGGTTGCAGTAAGCTGAGACTTTGCCACTGCACTCCAGCCTGGGTGATAGAGCAAGACTCTATCTAAAAAATAAATACATTAATTAATTAAGATTTAAAAATTAAAAAAAAATTAAAAATAATTAGCTGGGTGTGGCAGTGTGCTCCTGTGGTCCTAGTTATTTGGGAGGCTGAGATGGGAGGATTGTTTTGAGTGCAGGACGTTGAGGCTGCAGTGAGCTATTGTTGAGCTACTGCACTCCAGCCTGGCTAACAGAGTGAGATTCTTTCTCTTAAAAAAAAAAAAATTAAACAAGTGAAAACACAGCAGGGCTTGAGTGTGAGGTAGGAAGTTGGGAGGGGTGGGGAGTCCAGCTGGAAGGCAGTGTAGAGATCCAAGAGTGATCCTGGGTATCAGGTTCCTGGGTATCAGGTTTGGGGATGCATGAAGGGTTCTGGCCTGTGGCATTTCATGCTACATTGTATACAGACTCTAGAATTCCATTTTCTCAAGGCAGCATACCGCTAAATTTGCCTTTACCTATGTAGAGCAATTAATCTTTTACTTGTACTTTTTTCAAAACTGACACAATTTATTAATATAAATGGGAACCTCTATATGACTTCTATGAATATGAAACCAGAATCACTTGCCCAAAATTAAAGCCCTAAAAAAAAATACAATGAAAATACTTATTTTGAAAATAATGCAAATATCCATCAACATAGAATAGTTAAGTAAACATATTTCTTAGCATTGTCCACTAAGAGGGCCTAGAAGCAATGGCACACAGGTGTCACTAAACACACAAAGCACCCGATGTTGGTCTCTAAATACCATTTTTCAATAAAAGGAACCAGGGCTGCTTGGGGAAATGACCAATGTCAGGGCTGGAGCAGGGAAAATTCAAGCTGAGCATGGAATATATAACTGTGCCAAAAGGTAAGGAAATTTAGTGACTGATGTGGACATGTCAAGCATATAAGAGCCAGGTGAAAGGGCTTCCTATTGGCCAAATCAAAATAAGTAATCATAATAATAGATTATGAACCTTTGAACACATAGGAAGCCATAATTCTATATTGCCGTAAGAAAGTAAATGAATCAATAAATAAATAGGAAAGAAGGGAGAGCTCTTCCTCACAGTGGAATACCAACTAATAAATGTAGAAAGAATGATGGAAATAGATCATCACCATTTGGCAGCCATCATATGGATGACTGACTGGGGAGGAGTCATTAATGGATGCTCAGGCTGGTAGGTGGAGATTTGATGTGGAGCAGGGTGTTGTCATAATCTCAGAATATATGCCCACAAAATACTAACACAACCTAAAAGAAAATAGGGTGAATTTAATGAGAAGAAACCTAGCAGATGCCTATGGAACCAGGTGATCAAGACCACTGCATTGTATCTAGGATATTCTGGCCTGAAAGCACAACCTGAGACTGGTCATGAGGAAATATCGGTAGACTCAGCCTGAGGTCATCCTACAAAATGGAATGCCTGAACTCTTTAGAGCTGTAAAGGGGGAAAAACACGGAAAACACAGAGAAGAAGATGCAAAAGTCAGAGAGGCACACAGAGAGGCAAGAGGATGCATGTGGCTTCATGGGAGCCAACGGAGTCAGGATCAACTGTGTCAATGTGTTGGGGAGATAAACAAGACAGTGGAAATTCCCACCGAGACTTATTTAATTAGATCCTGCTTTTTTGCAAATACAGAGACATACAGTGGAACACAACTCTTATTTCAAAAGGAATAAAAATACAGGGATAGTTTTTTTAGAAAACATTTTTCGGAATTCCAGAGTTATTAAAGAAGAACACAGTTATTCATCTATTGAAATATGATCCAGGAAATGAGAAATAACATCCATTCCAAAGGAAGCTTGAAAGGAACACACTGAAATACTGTGGCTATGATAACTGTAGGTAGGATGTGTTCATTGTATGTATCATGCATGTCATAGACTGTTATAAGTGCTTTATATGTATCAATCACTTGACCCACGTAAGGACCCATCAGGTAGGTGCTTTCATTGTCTCCATTATTTGAAGTGAGTATAGGTAAGCAACATGCTGAAGGACACTTAGCTAGTGAGTGGCAGAGGTAGAAAAGGAGGTGAGGGAGACTGTGTCAGGGGTCAGAGCTATACTGCCTCAGAGGAAGGTAAACCTTTAAGATCCTCGTATGAGTTGACTAGTCAATAAAAATCATGATGTTTCCCAAAGTAACCCCATGAATAGTTCATAGCATTAGAAAACTTTTAGCTACTCCTGAGTCTTTACTAATACACACCCATTTAAACAAGCCTTCTGCCAATAACATTTATTACCTCACACAGTTGGAACTAACAAATAATAGCCTACATCACTGTGATCACAAGACAATTCTGCGAGAAGGAGAAACCACATCAAAGAAGGTCCTGGATGGTCTTCTCCAATGACTCAATTCACAGACTCCCTTCCTGGCAGCCCTACTAGATCTGGACCAGAAACAAGTTGGAGGTGAAGCACATCTGGGAGGTTTCAGGGCCATGGAGAGAGGGCGTCTCCATCAGACCTTAGAATTACACTAAAAAACTAATTCTCAAATACATGCCATCGCTAACAGTATAACAGACAAAAACAAGTAGCCATGCTGAAACCACCGGGTACGTAACACAAATTCATTCTTTAACAGATTGAGAAAAGTCTGAGTAAGACTAACAGCTGGTATTTCTTCCCAACTCCCGACAAATACCTAGTTAATTGGTGTTGTCAAGCAGAAAAAATTTTCACCTAGTTTGCCAGCAACACGGATGGCCCCATAGTAATGCTCATTCTGGCCCAGCCTGATGCAGTTGGAAGAACCCAATGTTGAGTATGAAGACCAAATTTGAGTCCCAGCTCGGCTACTTACCAGCTCTGAAATTCCTTTTAATGTAACTAGTAGATCTTTTACATCACTCTTCAAGAGTTAAATTTTTTTTCATGTATATTTCCTCATTACATTTTCTTTACATTCCTTTAAGGTATGAATTCCCATTTTACAGCTGAAGTAACTGAGGCTTGCAGAGGTAACACGCCTTAGATAGAAAGAATAGTCCACCCTATGACTCACCCCAGAGATCTTTCCACTGCACCTCATGACTGAAAGTGGTAATGGATTATTAACCAGCTAACCTAACACCTGCTGGCTCAAAGCAGCAGAGAAAAGTAAAACGACTGCTGTCCCGGAGGCAGGCAGCCCTGCCTGGGAGCACAGCTTTGTCACATTTCAAATGCAAGATTTCAACAAGTGTCTTTACCTCTTTGAGACTCAGTTTCTTGATCTGCAAAAGTAAGGGACACCAACACCTAGTTTGCCAGGCTGATATAAGGATGAGAAATGACATAATTAAAAGGACACAAAGCAAGTACTCAAAAAAGGGTTGCTGTTATGATTACAGGTAGTACATTAATTAGGCAGCCTTCCTGAATAGCACCCCTCAGCTGATGATAAAGGAATTTCAGCAACCAGTCTAGAATGTAAGATTTGCAGGGAGCTTGGGGAACAGGGTAAATCTGGGCCCTTGTTCTTCATATTTACAGCCAGGGGCAGCCCCATGCAGCCCCGTTACAGTCACAGGCATGGGGTGACAAGGCCTCCCAAAGCCAGGCCAGGGGGACGTCGAGCTCAAAGGCCAATGCTGCTAGGATAAACAAGAAACTGGGTGGACCCACAGCAGCTCAGGAGAACCCTGAAAAGGGTCCCCATGCTAACAATAAACAGTTCCTGAAATACATCAAAGGCAGGAAGATAGCCTGAGAATCCAGAGATACTTGATGGTGTCACAACAAAGAGCACAGGAGACCACGAGCCAAATATTAGAGGCACTGGCAATTTTTCCCTTTTATCTTTACTATTGCAAAAATTACATATTCCAACTCTCAAATGTATGTTGAAGTACACAGGTCAGAAATCTTAGCTCCAGTGGTAACTACTATCCCCCTTTTCCTCTACAAAAATTCTCTTATTCAATCAGCAAATCCTACTCATGTACCTTCAAAGTATCTCTCATGTCTTTATTTTTTAAAAAAGTATTTATTCAGCTCCTATGCAGGTTGCAGCCTACAAAGACTTTGCAGACTGGTATTGGATATATTAAGGACAGATGGTCTACTCACCAGAAAACAACTGTGTCAGGATATTTCAAAGAAAAAAAAGTAGAAACAGCACCAAATGGGATGCTTTCACATTGACATCATGTTTCTTAAACAGCCTAAGGTGGCAAGAGCTGATTTAGGCCCAAAGTGATAGGAATTCATTTCTGACGGCAGCAATAAAACTGTCACATAAATGTTCTCCAAGGCTCAGTAATTCTCCATAGAGAATGGCAAGGGCTTCAGAAATGCCTCTGGCCACACTGCTGAGATTTTGTCGGGTGATGCAGAGATGGTAGAGATTATGAACAAAGCTCGCCAGTTCTTCCTTTTACGCATCATGACCATTTTGTTAAATAGATTTACAGAGAAGAGATGTCTATGACATCCAAAGGTATCACATATGTGGTTCTAATGCACAAATCCAAATTCTAGATTTTAGACAACAGATTAATGAGCTAAGCAGATATGGGTGGCTCATTTACTGGGTTCACAGGTATCTACCAAGCCTTCATCATACTTTTTTTTTTTTTTAAAGATGGAGTCTCACTCTGTGGTCCAGGCTGGAGTGCAGTGGCACCATCTTGGCTCACTGCAACCTCTGTCTCCTGGGTTCAAGTGATTCTCCTGCCTCAGCCTTCTGCATAGCTGGGATTACAGGCGTCTGCCAGCATGCCCAGCTAATTTTTGTATTTTTAGTAGAGATGAGATTTCACCATGTTGGCAAGGCTAGTCTTGAACGCCTGTCCTCAGGTAATCCACCCACCTTGGCCTCCCAATGTGATGGGATTACAGGCATGAGCCACTGTGCCCTGCCTCTCCATCATTCTTAATGATGCTAAGGTAGCTATTGCTGTTGCATTTTTCTGTTGGCAGTGCCCAGAGTCTACCTTCACTTGCTCATTCCTTTATTTCTTTACAGGCTTACTGAAAGTCACACATTGGCTTCCTCTTTGCCTTTCTAACACAGGTCAGGCCCTCACTGCTGCGCTAGATTTCCATGTTCCCTCAACATCCCATCTCTTTTCTGCCAATAGTGTTATCTTTGTGGACCAGGCTTTGGTGCTATCACGTATCTGCTCAGAGACCTGCTATAATATAGAAATAGGCCATAGAGAACCATGAAAAGAAGGGAAGACTGAGCTCTGGCACCCAGACATACCCAATGGATAATAAGTCAGGTAAGACACAGAAACCGCCCAGGTATGGCCATTTGGTATATAAATGCATCCTTAGCTCGTGGTTAGAAATCAAAGCTAATGAGTCCATAAGGTTATGTTCTTTTGTTAACTCAGTTTGTGTGTCAGTTATCCTCCAATTGATGACACGCCCAATCACCACTCTCCTGGGTAGGCAGAAAGCATCACAGCCAACAATATACAAAGGATTAGGTTTTAAAAAGCACTTGAGTCCAGCCTGGACAACATAAGGAAACACTGTCTCTGGAAAAAATTAAAAAATCAGCCGGCCATGATGGAGCGCATCTGTGGTCCCAGCTACTCAGGAGGCTGAGGTGGGAGGATTGCTTGAGCCGGAGAGGCAGGGGACGCAGTGTGCTGAAATTGTGTGACCGCACTCCAGCCTAGGGGACAGAGCGAAACTCTGTTGCAAAAATTAAAAAAAAAAAACACCTGTGTTTGGGTGACAAAGTGGAAGACTTTAATCCTTGGAGTCTAAGGGTAAGTACCTGGCTAACCGTCCTGACCCCTGTCCCATGGTAATGATAACTATTACATGTCCATTAAAATATGGTTAATTTGAGGCACAGACAGGCATCCCTCCTAATAGGTATAGAGAAAGTGTGTAAGGACTGAAGTCAGACAGGGCTAAATTCAAACAGAGCCTCTGCCATCTACTAGTTTTGGATCTTGGAATTCTCTTAAGCTTCATTTTCTGGACAAAGCTTCAAAAACCAATACCAACAGAGTGGTGAGGATTAAAAAAGATAAACTATATGAAAAGCAACCAGCAGAGTGCAGGCACTCCAGAAGTCTATCTTGCCTGGCCTGATGGTACTACTGGCAAGAGGTGACCTGTAATCAGGATTTCAAGAGCCTTACCCCTGGCTTTTAAGCAGAGTGAGCTGGGAAACCTGAAAAAAAGATACTGATGCTAAGAGGCTACCACAAATCAGTAGGAATAGAATCTCTGGAGGTGGAGCCTACATATCTGTACAGCCACTGAACTAGTAAGGCAATTCAGGAATCAGAAATACTTATCCCTAGAAAGTTAAATTGGCGAACCTAGGCAAGTAATGGCAGCTCGTGCCTGTAATCCCAGCACTTTGGGAGGCTGAGGTGGGCAGATTACCTGAGGTCAGGGGTTTGAGACCAGCCTAGCCTACAGGGCAAAACCCTGTCTGTACTGGGGTGGGGGGGGGCGGGGGGGAAGTAGGCAGGTGTCATGGTGCATGCCTGTAATCCCAGCTTCTCAAGAGGCTGAGGCAGGAGAATCACTTGAACCCAGGAAGCGGAGGTTGTGGTGAACCAAGATTGTGCCACTGCACTCCAGCCTGGGTGACAGGGTGAGACTCTGTCTCAAAAAAAAAAAAAAAGTTAAATTAGTGAACACAACTCATGGTAGATAAAATTAGCATCTATAGGCCAGGCATGGTGGCTCACACCTGTAATCCCAGCACTTTGGATGGCTGAGGCAGGTGTATTGCTTCAGGTCAGGAGTTCAAGACCATCCTGGCCAACATGGTGAAACACTGTCTCTACTAAAAATACAAAAAGTCAGCTGGGTGTGGTGGTGGGGACCTGTAATCCCAGCTACTTGTGGGGCTGAGGCAGGAGAATCCCTTGAACCCCAGGGCAGAGGTTGCAGTGAGCCGAGACAGCACTCAGCCTGAGTGACAGGGCAAGATTCCGTCTCAAAAAAAATGATCATCTACGGAAGCCACTCTCCCTGATTCGTCTGCCAATGTGCTGAGGAGGAAGGCGTAGAAAACATCCAAGGTCAACCCCAGGTGTTTATTCCTGAGTAGAAGTTAGCCTAATAGATGTCAGGGCTTGGCAGGATAGAGTGTGGTTTAACAAAAGGGGGTTGACCTATGGCAGAGATAGGACAGGAAAGTAAACAGCAGAGATGGGGGGTTTTCTCTAAGCAAAAAGACTGTTCTGCAGACTACAGCAATACCCTGAGTTCACATGTTCACATCTCCTATCTGGAGATGTGAGTGCTGTGAGCTGATGATATTAGCAAATACGATCATCCCTTCACTCAGAATTCAGCCCTCTATCCAGCCTTCTGGTGGTAATCTTAGCTCCCCTCATGGACTGTATTCCAGGCCAAATAATCAGCTGTCCACAGAAAGAATTCTCCCTGGGAAATAATGAATTGGGGTCTGATTCATACTTCCTTGTGAGTTTGCTTGGCGAGTCACTCTACCAAGGCTGCTCAACTCCAGCTGTTTTGACAAATCAAGTTTGTAGTTGGGCCAAGCTCAGGACCTAGGCTTCCATGGAGCCCTGTGCTTGAGAAAGCTAGGGGTCTTCTTCCTTGATTTCTTGTAAAATGTAATTTGTTAAACTCACTTCTAGTCTCGAAATCGTTAGGTGCCATTCCATCCTGTCATTGTTAGAAAACATGAGTAAGACTAAGAGGAAACTGGAAATGCTGCCTTTGTGGGCTGCATTATGCCATCTGAAGTGTCCTTTAGATAAAGTCACATCAGGGACATTGGGAGGTGAAAGTCTAAAAGAATACCACAGAAATTAGTTCATCATTCATTTTCTATTTCCTAATTAAATGACATTAAAGATTCCTAGTCTTTTCAGCCATGCCAGGATCCCTTAGCACAAGGAGCAGGCTTTTCTTCCAGCCTTCAAGAAAATGGATTTTTGTTTCTTTGTTTTCTGCTCACAAACGCATTTAGAAAGGCAGCATTCAACTCAGCCCCTAACAGATGGAACACATGCCTCATTCGGTGTCAGGGGCTACAAAGTTGGCCTTTCCACCCAGAACAGGATTTCCCTGCCTTTCCTTCTGTCTAGCATTATGTGGAAGAGTTCCAAAACCAGGAAGACCTCAGAGGTCATCTGGTCATTCAATTCCTTTGCAGGTGAAAAAACCAAGGCCCAGACAGGAGTGAGGCGTGCTGCCCAGAGTCAGGTGAGCATGAACCACGGCATGCCAGAGGTGTCCAATCTGCTTTCTCAAAGCAGACAAACACAGCCCTGGTGTAGGAAAAGAATCAACTGAAGAGCTCAGGCTCTTGTCCTCTGTGACTGGATGGTGATGTCTATGCCCCTGGAATGTCCCACCTACGAGGGGTGTTTTTGCTTGCTTGGGGGCTTTGTTCACAGTACAGTCTGACAATGTGATGTATGTTAGGGGCTTTGGGACGTACCATCACAATTCTGACCTCGAATAGGAAACTAAAGGCATTTGCACAAGCCTTTGACAGCAGCTGGAAACTAAGGGTGAGCCAGGCAGGTAGTGTATGATCAACTGCATGATCAGAGTATTGTCACACCTCATACAGGTAGAAGGTAGTGCTGCCAGTGACTCCACAGGGAGAGGACAACTGGAAGCTCCACCTCTGGACCCTCCCAGACCTTGCCCTTGGCTTCTCTTTTGTCTGGCTCTAATTTGTGTCCTTTTGCCAGAATAAAACTGTAATCCTAAGTGTGGGGCTTTTGTGAGTTGTTCTAGTGAATTATTGAAGCTGATGGGGCAGTGAGAACCCATGAATGGATGCAGGTAGCCTGGGGAGCCCTGAATATGCAGCTGATGTCTGCAGGGAGGGCAGCTGACTGGAGGCCTGTGCCCTTAACCTGAAGTTTGCCCCAACTCCAGGCAGCTCCTGAATGAAAGCACATCTCCTAAATTAAAGCACAGCCATTGCAACAGAAATCCTTGGGAGCAGGTCCTTGAAGTCTTTGCCACCTGAACAGATGAAAACAAGGATCTGGAAGTAGGCACCCATCCTGCTTCGGTGCAGGTGGACCTTGCAGTGGCAGGTAGAGGGAGACACATGGGCTGCGGAAGACTGAGGCGGCTTCCAGACTGGCAAGCTCATGCAACAAGACCATCCTGCTCATCTCAGTACATACCCAGAAGAGGGAAAATGTGAGGAAGGAGAAAGGGTAAAGGACTCTATTAGAAAACTCATCCTGGACCCTCATTCAATTCCGTTTAAGAAAACACCTCCTGCCTCTCTAGCAGCCGATGACCTCTGCTTAGTGTCAAACAGAAGCATCTCCTATTAAGCAATCAAATTCAACATGACCCAGGTGCTCCTCCTCATAAATTTAACTTGCATCTGCATCTAATCAAGTCATTAGCTATAACCTTAAATTTGTAGAGAATCCCACTGAAGGAGTAAGTATAGTGACACCATGAAGAAGCAATTAGACAAATGTAAATGATGTCTGTAGGAAAACTAGTTTTGGTCTCTTCAAAAAGTCAGTGTCATGAAAAAAATAGTAGTAATAGAGGAACTGTGGTAGGATAAAAATAAATTTATGATTCATAACCAAATGCATTCAGCATTACTTGATTTGCATAAACCAGCAAGAAAGGACATTTGCCACAATTAAAGAAGTTTGAATATAGAAGTTTTTAGATGATGTTGAAAAAGTGCTATTAATTATTTAGTTATGATCATGGACTTGGGATTAGTAAGAAAATGTTTCAATTTTTCAGAGATGCATATGGAAATATTTAGGGGTAAAATGTCATGAAGTCTATATTTACCTCTAAATACTTCAGATATATATTTATCTTGAAATGCTTCAGTGCTCATGTTTTACAATATTGACTTTGGAATTATGTAAATGTTTTATGTAATTATGAAAACAAAATTAAATTTAAAAATGCTAAACAACTAAAAATGAAAATGAAATAAATGAACCCAACTGTAGATCAGATTGACACAGAAAAGGATTATTTTATGTGACTTTTATGAAACCTAGTATTTTAACTGTAAATATTGGGCATTTGGACAAAGAAACTTTAAAATAAATTCAGTATTGCTATTAATAATAGTGGTATTGTTATTTTAAAAGCATTAACAAACTTATTCTATCTATCTAAAATATATACAATGCAATGCAAACAATTACTAATGTCATCAGGAAGTAAGATTTTTCAGCGTAAGAAAAACAGGATACAAAAATTAACATCAAAGAAAAACCGAAATCTTCTAAATTAATTGGAAACAACTTTTCCATTTCATTTTCCTCTTAAAAAACTCATATTCCCTAGCTTTGTCCTTTCAAAAAACTACAGGCACTAACAACAGGGCAGTGAGCATTCTTGGTGCCCAGTTTACTGGTCTTTTAACACCATTTCCCATTAAACTGAATCAAGGCCCAGCAGGGCACGGTGGCTTACACCTGTAATCCCAGCACTTTGGGAAGCTGAGGTGGGTGGATCACTTGAGGTCAGGAATTCAAGACCAGCCCAGCCAACATGGGGAAACCCTGTCTCTATTAAAAATGCAAAAGAATCACCCGGGCATGGTAGCACATGCCTGTAGTCCCAGCCACTCAGGAGGCTGAGGCAGAAGAATCACTTGAACCCAGGAGGCAGAGGTTGTGGTGAGCTGAGATCACACCACTACACTCCAGCCTGGGTGACAGAGTAAGACTTGGTCTCAAAAAGAGAAGGAAAAGAAAACGGAAAAGAAAAGAACCAAGGCCCCTGGAGAGAGAGTGGATTCTGCATCTTGCACAGGACATATACAATATACAGGAAATACACAAGATGAGCTGCAAAGTCTTAAAAGAAGGAAACTAACAGAGCCTACTGGGGTCATGTCCAAAGGACATAGAGCTCAGATAAAAGAAAGTCACAGTTCAACAGTAAGATCATTCTAGCCCTGAAAAGTGTAACTGCAGTGTAAACAGGTACAATATTAAAAATCCACTAGTTTGTAACAATACTAAAAATGAAACACATTACCTTGGGAGACTACTAGGGCAACAATTGATTGTCCTGAAAATAGGTAAGTAATGGAAATGAATACAGTGTTTGTTTGTTTTTTTATATATACCTTGAAGATAATCCTTGAGCAAGAATCCAGTGTTTTGTCTAATTTTCCCATATAGTTTTTATTTTAAGGTGACCAAACAAAAGAACTAATGCAGAAAAATAACAGAATTAGAAAAAAAATTATTTTTCAACCACTAATTAGACAATGGCTCTGAAATGATTTGTAACAGATGGGTTCACCGACAACCTGGACATGCGAGGAGAGAGCAACAGGCAGGAAGTACACGGCATCACTGATAAAGTTGTTTTTGCCAAAAATGGAATCTGAGTCTGATCAAGCTTTTAGATCCAACTATTAATTTACAAAAAGTGTAGGGAATAGTGGAATACTTAAGCAACATCATTGGATACAATTAGGCAATGCCAGAGTGTAACAAGGTCTGCAGGACAAAAAAACTTTTTTTTTTTTTTAAACAAAGCCAAGAAAACAAAAAGGGGAAGGGAAAATTGTTAGAGACCGAAGAGACTTCGAAACCAGGTGCAGTATGTGGACCTTGTTTGGATGCTAAATAAAAACAAACCAACTATGACAAAGAATTTATAAGAAAAGCATGGAATTGCAATACTGATAATATTGGATACTATAAAAGAATTCTTCATGTTTCAGGTGTGATAAGAATGATTTCTTAGAGGCACATACTAATCACTGACAAATAAAGGAGATGTTTGGATTTGCTTTTTTTTTAAGACAGGCTGTTTGTCCAGCCTGGCTAGAGTGCATTGGTTCAAGTATAGCTCACCGTAACCTCAAACTCCTGGGCTCGTGGGATTCTCCTGCCTCAGCCTCCCTAGACTGACTATAGGTGTGTACCACCACATCCAGCTAATAAAAATTTTTTTTTTATGGAGATGGGGTTTGCTATATTATCTAGGCTGGTCTCCAGTTTCTGGCCTCAAGTGATCCTTCTGCCCTGTGGCTTCCCAAAGTGCCAGGATTACATGTAATCTTTTCTTGACCTTGGAAATGAATCCACTGCCATGCCCTGCCAGATTTGCTTTAAGTAATCAAGTGGGACAGAATGGGAGGACCAAATAAAACGGAATTGGCCATATATTGGTAATTGTGCAAAATGGATAACAGATATACAAGGACACCTAATATTCTTTCTCATTTTGTGTCTATTTTTAACTATCCATAATAAAAGGTTTTCAAAAATCTCAGGCAAATTAAAAAAGATGAACACAAATATGTATGATAAAATGTAAAACGTCAAATTCTAGCTGATGAGCATATGGATGCTTATACTTTCTAGTGTTTGAAAATATTCACAATAAAAATACAAGGGAAAAGAAAATATTTACAATAGTAAGCAGACGTTTTTTTTCCTCGAGATGGAATCTTACTCTGTCCTCCAAGCTGGATTGCAGTGGTGTGATCTTGGCTCACTGCAGCTTCCGCCTCCTGGGTTCAACCAATTCTCATGGCTCAGCCTCTCAGCAGCTGGGACTACAGACATGTACCACTATGCCTGGCTAATTTTTTATTTTTAGTAGAGACGGGGTTTCACCAAGCTGCCCAGACTGGTCTTGAACTCCTGACTTCAAGTGATCTGCCTGTCTCGGCCTCCCAAAGTGCTGGGATTACCGATGTGAGCCTTTTTTTCTTTTTAAACAGGGTCTTGCTCTGTTAGCCAGGCTGGAATGCAGTGGCATAATCTCAGCTCATTGCAGCCTTGATTTCCATGGCTCAAGTGATCCTCCCCACTCAGCCTTCCCTGTAGCTGCGACTACAGGTACATGACACCAGGTGCCTGGCTACTTTTTGTATTTTTTTGTAGAGATGGGCTTTTGCCATGTTGCCCAGGCTGGTCTCGAACTCTGGGGCTTACAGGAATGAGCCACCCTATCCGGTGTCAGTAAGCAGAATTTTATTTTATTATTTTTTTAAAGACAGAGTCTTGCTCTGTCACCCAGGCTGGAGTGCAGTGGCGAAATCTCGGCTCACTGCAACCTCCGCCTCCCAGGCTTAAGGGATTCTCCAGCCTCAGCCTCTCTAGTATCTGGGATTAGAGGCGTGCGTCACCATGCTCACCTAATTTCTGTAAGTAAGCAGAATTTTAAAAGCACTTAAGCCAGGGGTGTCCAATCTTTTGGCTTCCCTGGGCCACACTGGAAGAAGAAGAATTGTCTTGGGCCACACATAAAATATACTAACACAAATCATAGCTGAAGAGCTTTAGAGAATTGCAAAGAAGTCTCATAATGTTTTAAGAACGTTTAGAGATTTGTGCTGGGCCATACTGCAAGCTGTCCCAGCCAGGACTCAGAGCCATGACAGGCTAGAGGGATTATGAAACATGGCTACATACACCTAATGCTGGCAGTCACCAGTAATCTACCCCCACATTCAATACAAATGACAGAGTTCACCAAAAATATTCAAATATGAATTACTAAATTATGAATGGAAAGAAAAAACAGGGACCTAGAGAAAAGGATTCCATCTGACTAAACAGTGAAAACCTATTTATTATACTTACTGCAACCCCATAGAAGCTCTAAAGTTTTCTGATATGGAGCTCTATTATACAAAGTTATAAATAAACCAAGATATAGCAGCTAATCTGCTTGTTACTCAAACACATTAACCAGACTCTGACATCAGTAGCTGTTGCAAAACCACTGCTTATCAACCGAGATCCATCGTCATGGCATAGTCTCATATCCTTTTTGTTCACTGATAAGGATCTTTTTCATACCTGATGATGACGCACTGGTTCTCTCTGTCAATGATCATGTTTCTGTACATATTATCTGCAAGGGCGTAGATATGTGGTGGGTTTTCATACTGTGCCTAGAAAAGCAAAAAAAAATAATAATACATAAATAATAAAAAAAATAAAAACAAAATCACAGTCAGATAGGCAACACATTTCTTTCCCCGAATTTGGAAATGAATTCAAGCACTATAGTTCCACTTCCTGTAATTACATCTTAAAGTTTGCATGATACAAGAATTCATAAAATTTCCTAGGTCATCAAGAGTTACATCCTCACAAAATTAAGATGGAATTCACGAGTCTCCCGTAGGCATACGCATGATTCAGCCTTCCGGATGTGCCCTGCGTCTTCAGACACTCCAACACCCTACCCTTCCACCCATACACACCTCTGCAGTTGACAGTCCATTTCCAAATGTTTCTGTAGACACTTGGGCAACAGGTCTTAGGAGAGGCCTGACACATACCTAGATCTGACTTCCACCAGAATTCCAAATTCCTATGTAATTTTTTCTAAGAGTCCACCTTGTAGATTCTGGAGCCTCAGAAGGAATTAGGTAAGACTATCTATGGATCAGGAAAAATACTTAAAACTTTCCAGAAGAAGAGGGCAAGGAGGTGTGGTTCTTTAAAGGGATAAGCCAGTTTGTTTCATCTCTACTGGGAAAAAAAATCCTAAAATCCTACCACACTAAGATATTTTCCTGGGTTTGTGATTTCATCTTATAGGATTATCTTAGCTATGCACAAATGTCAAACTAAATACATTTTACATGCTTAATAAATTCTCAGGCTGACTTCTTGACATGCACCTTCATCATAACCTCAAAAATTACTAAAAAGAGAAATACTTTGTTGGGTATATACGGGAAAAGAACACTCCTAGCCTATAATCACTCCAAGCTACTTGGTAGGCTGAGGCAGAAGAGTCATGTAAATCCTAGGACTTGGAGTCTGGTCTCTACAAAAAAATTTTTTAAATTAGCTGGGTGTGGTAGCACTCGCCTGCAGTCCTAGCTACTTGGGAGGCTGAGGTCAAAGGACAGCTTGAATCCAGGAGTTGGAAGATGCAGTGAGCTACAATTGTGGGAATAATGGCATCCAAGCTGCAAGTCTCACAATGTAAATGACAGATGGGAAAACAACTTCACAAGGTAGAGTGATAGACAATGGTAAAGCTTAACTTACTTAACCCATTTTATTGTGAAATGACTTACTATAGAAAAGGGGTCCTGGCTAGAAGTTGTTGCTGACTGCCATGTTCTGGAAGATGAGAGTTTGGTGGGGAGGGGTTAGGACAAGGGGGCTTTGTATCCAATATCCACTGTTCTTCCCAAGTTGTGGGCAGGGGGCTCATAGGAGGAAGTATCCAGTGAGGGCTGCAAGCTATGCCTAGACCTGGTAGATCAAAGAACCCTACGCAAGAACCAGAACATATTATCTTTGTCTTAACCTTATGGTCAGAACTGGGTGCCTATATGGGACCTCAGGATATGGATTTAGATGGACTTCTAGTCCATACTGCTTGTGCAGGATTATTATAATTATTATTTTAATTTAACAGAGTTTAATTGAGCAGAGAATGACTCGTGCATGTGGCCGCCCTGGAACAAGAAAAGGTTCAGAGAGCCTCCAGTGCTGCCATATCCTGTAAGATTTAGGGGCAGAAAAAGGAAAGTCATGTACAGAAAGTGGAAGTGAGGGCCGACCCTGGCTCACACCTGTAATCTCAGCACTTTGGGAGGCCGAAGTGGAAGGATCGCTTGAGGTCAGGAGTCCAAGATCAGCCAGGCCAATGTGGCAAAACCCCATCTCTACTAAAAATACAAAAATTAGCCAGGCATGGTGGCGTGTGCCTATAATCCCGGCTACTCGGGAGGCTGAGGCAGGAAAACTGCTTGAACCTAGGAGGTAGAGGTTGCAGTGAGCTGAGACCACACCACTGCATTCCGAGGTGACAGAATGAGAGTCTGTCTCAAAAAAAAAAAAAAAGAAAATGGAAGTGAGGTACAGAAACAGCCAGATTAGTTACAGTTTGGAGTTTGCCTTATTTGAACACAGTTTGGATTGCTGGCCACCTTTGATTGGCCAAAACTCAGTGATTAGCAGAAGAGTAGATTATAGTTTGTTTATACATCTGGTTAGGCTAGAGTTCACTGCGTACAGAGAAACATTTAGGGCTGGGCATGATGGCTCATGCCTGTAATCCCAGCACTTTTGGACGGCAAGTCCAGAGGATCACTTGAGCCCAGCAGTTCCAGGTCAACCTGGGCAACATAGTGCGACCTCCTCTCTACAACAAAAAAACAAAATTAGCTAGACATGGTGGCGTGCGCCTGTAGTCCCAGCTACTTGCTCGGGAAGCTGAGGTTGGGGGATGACTTGAGCCCTGGAGGTAGAGACTGCAGTGAGCCAAGATCATGCCATTGCACTTCAGCATGGGTGACAGAGACCTTGTTTCAAAAGAAAAAAGAAAAGTAAAAAACATTTAGACTAAACTTAAAATATGTAAGGAAGCAGCTTTAGGCTAAACTTAATTTAACAACTCCCCTCTTGCACTTTTTTTGTTTTTAAATAGAGACGGGGTCTCACCATGTTGCCCAGGCTGGTCTTGAACTCCTGGGCTCAAGCAATCCTCCCACCTTGGTCTCCCAATATGCTGGGATTACAGGCATGAGCCACCACGCCTAGTCCAATTTCCCTCTTTTGGTCATCTTCTCAATTTTCAGATACTGACCAAAACTTTAGGCACTGATGTCACTCTGTCACCATTGTAAAGACGTACTTATTTGTTCTCAAATATCATTGAGAAATAGGAGAACAGTGAGGTTTGTAAAATGGGAAGAAAGACTTTAGGTTACTTTTTGTAAGGGTTAAAGTAGCGAGGACCTCCTCCTGCTGGCATCTCCTGGTCTGTTTCTTTAAAGTTTTGATTATGTCACATTTAACATGAGTGACCCATGTTGGTTTGGTCTGGTCTAGTAGGAGTTAGTACATGAGCTTAGTCCAAAACAATGGCCTCTCATAATTTTGTTAAAAATTCTCCTCTTGGGAGGCTGAGGCAGAGAACTGCTTGAACCTGGGAGGCGAAGGTTGCAGTGAGTTTAGATACAGCCACTGCACTACAGCCTGGGCAACAGAGTGAGATTCTGTCTTAAAAAAAAAAAAATTCCCCTTTTTAGGTCAGGTTCTCACTAGGTGAGACTGTCACCAAAACTTTAGACCTGACTGTCCCTCTCAGTTACCATCATTTTGGGGTTCTGGTCTCAAGTGCACAATTATCTTTAATGACTCTGAAAATGAGAAAGTAGAGGACTGTAAGAAAGACAAAAAGACAGAAAATGGACGGAAGTGGCGAGAAAGCTATGGGCAACGGGGGAAAGGTATGGGCGAGTCGTTGCCCAGTAAGGCTTCAACACTGCTCAACTGTCATACTTGACCTTTGCATGTCGCTCTGTATATTCTAAACTGGTTTCACATCTGTGGTCTTACTGAACCTCTCAGCTATCTATGAGAAAACTAGAGTAGGAATTTCCTCTCTCTGATTCTTCTCTTCCCTGAGACTCTCAAAATCATCAGGACGTGACTTCAACTCCTAGCTCCACCACTTAGTAGATTTTAGTACTTCACTTCTCTGAGCCTCAGTTTCCTCATCTGTGAAATGGAGATTGACACTATAACATAGCCAGCATCCAGGGATGTTTCATTATTGTTGGAAGTATAACATAGCACATGGCACTCAGTAAACACCAGTTTTACAATAATCTGTTACCATTAGCAGTAAAATTAAGCATACTTTTTAGAAATAATACATGTCTTTAAAGAGAACACTTCAAAAGATAAATGGTCTAAAAGGGATGTGTATATAGCAACCCTTTTCAGAAAACTGGAGAGAAACATACATGCACCGCACTTGCATCTACAGCGTCTTGGCTGACATTGAGGACGCCGAGCCAGCTCTGTGCGCCTGCTGATCGGGGCACTAGGGCAGGGCCAGCCTCTGCTGACAGTATTTCCCTTGTGCTGGGCTCCCATAAAGGCAGCATTATCAAAGGTCTTTCGCGTGGCAGCCTCCTTCGGCTCCAGCGACCAGCACCATTCATCTGGCAACAATGGAGTGGGCTCTTGCTCCGGGTAAATTGCTTTCCACTTCAACTGATGAATTTGTGTGGGCTCTCTTTTGTTTGCTTTTTAGGGGTCAGGATTAATGAATGCTCTTGTGCTTCTGCTGCAAAGAGGGAAGGAAAAGGAAAGAAAAAGATGCAGCGATGGGGAGGCCTGGGGAAGTGATGAACAACAGAAGAAAATATATTAAGGAGCATTACAGCTTCCATTTTTACGACACATTGAAATGGCTATAGAGCCAACTTTGAACAGGGACCAGGGTCAAATTAATAAATGAAGTAACACAAGATCCATTTTTCATGTTCAAGTCTAGTTATAGTTTAACAATAGTTTTGATTCTGCAAATCAGTACCCATAGCTCTAATTTTTTTTTTAACCTATAACTGATTTTTATTCCTTAGATTTTTGTGTCATATGTGGAAACAGGAAGATCCCTAAGCTGCAGGTCCAATACCCCATTTACTCATTTTTTATGCAAATAAGGCTCAAATATTAGACAGTCCTAAGCTTTTTTGAGCTGTGCTCTAAAAAGGAGATCATTGGTCAGGCGTGGTGGCTCATGCCTG
The DNA here is from genome assembly GCA_004027715.1 of Plecturocebus donacophilus. Lineage (NCBI taxonomy): Eukaryota > Metazoa > Chordata > Mammalia > Primates > Pitheciidae > Plecturocebus > Plecturocebus donacophilus. The sequence continues at coordinate 22,042 of PVKP010002227.1, forward strand.
TAATCCCAGCACTTTGGGAGGCAGAGGCAGGTGGATCACCTGAGGTTAGGAGTTTGAGACCATCCTGACCAACATGGTAAAACCCCGTCTCTTCTAAAAATAAAAAATTAGTTGGGCCTGCTGGCACATGCCTATAATCCCAGCTACTTGGCATGCTGAGGCAGGAGAATTGTTTAAACCCGGGGTGCGGAGGTTGCAGTGAGCTGAGATTGTGCCATTGCATTCCAGCCTGGGCAGCAAGAGTGAAAGTCCATCTCAAAAAAATAAATAAATAAAATTAAAATTAAAAAATAAAAATGAAAAGTAGATCATTAAAATAATCAAACAATGTCACTTAAGTTTTCCCAATAAGTAATTCATGATATAAAAAAAAAAAGTGTAAAAATTCTACTAACTTCAAGAAAAACTATGTCTGCATCATAAAAGCCCTAAATAAAGAAGTAATTTATATGACACGTAACTTACCGCTCCTTGGTACATTTCAATTTCCTTGTCTCCAAAATATGGCATCTGCTTGAAAGGGTTGACTGAGATTAACACGGATCCTATATATGTCTGAATTTAAACTCAGTTAAGGTCCATCATTAATCTTCATAGCTACACATTTTTCAAATTAATAATCAGACATTATCAACATTTCGTAATGACTATCCAAGTGGAAAGCTCATGTACTTGTTTTCTAAAAGATTACAAATAAAGACAAAAGCAATCATCCAACTAGCACAGGCTCTGTTCCTCCTCAGGAAGAGTAATGAATTTTAATTATCAAGGAACTACAAAATGAAATCATTATTTTAAATGAATTAATGCACATTCTTTCAAGATTGGTAACATGTATAGCAAGGAGAAAAGAAAACAAAGCAAAAATGGCCAAAGAGTGAAAAAAGCAGTTAGCAGTCCTCCCTCAAAAGATACACACTTTTTCCTTTGAACTTTTCTATCTGTTAAGTACACTAAAAACATATTTATCGGCCAGGCTCCGTGTTCTGTAATCCCAGAACACTGGGAGACCAAGGTGAGCAGATCATTTGAGGTCAGGAGTTCAAGACCAGCCTTGCTCACATAGTGAAACTCCATGTCCACTAAAAATGCAAAGATTAGTGGGGCGTGGTAGCATACGCCTGTAATCCCAGCTACTCTACTTGGGAGGCTGAGGCAGGAGAATCCCTTGAACCTGAGAGGCGGAGATTGCAGGTGAGCAGAGATCACATCCCTACACTCTAGCCTGGGCAACACAGCAAGACTCTGTCTCAGAAAAAAAAATTCATCTACTCATTTAACAAATATAGGATACAAGATGAACTAACAGTTCTGTTCTCCGGAAGGTTAGAGGAATTAAAAGGCATCAATAAAGTAATTTCCTGGCCAGGTACAGTGGCTCATGCCTGTAATCCTGGCACGTTAGGAGGCTGAGGCGGGTGGATGGCTTTAGGCCAGGAGTTTGAGGCCAGCCTGGGCAACACAGTGAAACTCCATCTCTAAAACAACAACGACAACAGCAACAAAAATCAAAAATATTAGCTGGGCAAGGAGGCATGTGCCTGTAATCCCAGCTACTTGGGAGGCTGAGGCGGAAGGATCGCTTGCAGCCAGGAGGCGGAGGTTGCAGAGAGCCTATATCAGAGGTTACAGCAAGCCAAGATCACCTCACTGCATTCCAGCCTGGGTGACAGAGAAAGACCTTGTCTCAGAAAAACAGAAATAATCATAAATAAGGTATTATAAGCCCACCTACATCAGGTTTAGGGCAAGAAAGTATTATTTCTGCTTGGGGAATCCAGGAAGGCCTCTCAGAGAGGCTATATCTACCCCGGGCCTTAAAATTTTAACAAAACATATTTTGATGTGCCAAAATAAATGAAGACTGATGATCACATGAAAAATATTTCCATTTATTCATTCAACTATCAACCAATTTGAATTGGGTGCTTACTTAACATGCCAGGCACTGTTTTAGATGTTCAGGATATGACAGTGAACAAAATAAACAGAACAGAAAAAACTCCTTGACTTCATGGAGGAAAAAAAATCAAAGCAACACACATATTCAAAACTGTTTCTTTCAATGATCGATTAAGATGTTTGGAAATTTTACAAATAAATTGTTAAACAAAGTTATTTACAAATATATAGTTTTAGATAAAGACTTAAAACTATGAGATTTCCTCCCACAGGTGGAAATTTTTATATTTACATATTAAGACCTGTGTAGCACAAAAACCAGCCCAGGTGTTGAGTCAGATGGGCTGGTGCTGATAGAGATAAAACAGGACCTATGTGAGAGCCTCACTATAATTAAATGAAATAATTATAAAACGCTCAGCACTGTGTCTGAGCATAGCACGTAGTAGTGGCTTTTTCCTTAATTAATATCCTCTGAGGTGCAAGTTTTATCATGGTAATATCTGAAACGATGATGGATCTTTCAAGTGTGGCTTCTTAACATGACAGGCGCTGTTTCAGAGGCAATAGTTTCTATTAGACATAGTGTTATTATTACTGAATATAAATCAGTGTGAGATATGGATCATATTATCAGATACTTTTTTTAAAGAAAATATTTTACATTATTGTGTATATACAAAGGAGAGCATGCAGGATTACCTGATTGTGATTTTACTACTGTTTGTCACTGACCAGAAAGATCTTCAGACTTGAAAGGGTTGAACACGAACTGCTATTAGGGAAGATGAGGTGGTTTTAAGACCAGTCCAGCGGTGCCCAGTTCTGGTCTAGGGGCAGGCCATAGTGCTGAGACAAAATGCTGACGAAACAGTGAGCCATGACTGAAAATTACTGAAGAGCTATGGAAGCAGGGCCATGGAAAATGTATTCCCAATAGCCAAAGTCAGATGAGGCCAATGTTAGATTAGTGGCTTGCTTTATTTCAGGTAAAATTCAGGACACATAAATGTACTGCTAAAATTATCAAGCAGGTAAGATGTCCATGATGCCATAGCCAAGACTCAATAAGCGGGGATAAAATTAATCCAACACATGTACACTTACATATTAACACCAACTAACAACCCTATTTTACTTCAGGTGTGACTATTCCTTATCCAAAATGCTTTTTTCAGATGTCAGAACATTTGCATTACACTCACTGGCTCAACATCCCTAACCAAAAATCCAAAATCTGAAATGCTCTGATGAGCATCGAGTCAATTATCAAAATGTTTCAAACTTTGCAGCATTTCAAATTTGGAATTTTCAGAGTAAGTTTACTTAACCTGTACAGGCTAACAGAGGCATGGAGAAATGTTAAAAGTTGCTTAAGGTCACAAACTATCAGTGGCAGAACTATGGTTCAAACTCAAGCACTCTGGATCCCGAGCCCATACTCTTAATCAACAAGCTACAGTGTCTAAGATAAGCAGGTACTGTTGTATTATTATTCTTGGTAGCCAGATTTAGCAAATAAAAATACAGTATACCTAGTTAAATTGGAAAGTCATGCAAACAAGAATTTTTAAAAGTACAAGTATGTCCCAAATAACATTAGGTACATACTTATAGTGAAAAGTACCTTGTTTATTGGAAATGCAAATTTAACCAGCACTCCTGAATTTTATCTGGCAACCTTAAACTGGAAGTTTAATGCAGGGTGAATGGGGGACTGAATTGGAAAGCTTTCGGTCCACTTCTAAGTTAGATTCTGTGATGCTTTGCATACTCAAAAACTTACTTCCCTTAGGTGGATTTTTAAAGTATCTTTTTCAAATGGTAAGGACCTAATCAAAACTGAATGAATGAGCTGGGTGTGGTGCCTCCAGCCTGTGGTCCTAGCATTTGGGGTGGATGAGGCTGGTGGATCCCTTGAGCTCAGGAGTTTAAAACCAACCTGGGCAATCTAATGAGACCTCACTGCTACAAATTTTTTTTAAAAAACTAGCCAGGCATCTAGGTGTGTGCCTGTAGTCCCAACTACTCTGGAGGCTGAGGTGGGAGGATTGCTTAAGCCCAGCAGATCGAGGTTGCAGTGAGCCTTGATCATGCCACAGCACTCACTCCAGCCTGGGCAACAGAGCCAAACAATTAATTAACGAGGTAATAATGATTCTCACGGTAAACTCAATTTTTAAGAAATACAACCATCTTTACTTCAGAAGAGGAAGATGTTTATTTCACGTCTACATCCATCCCCAGGGAAAAACAATCAGGCTCATTCCATGAAGGAGGGTACTCCTTCCCTTAGTTGTAAAGGGAATGTGGTTGCTGCCACCTTATCCTAGATAAATTGATCACTGCACAAAAAGAATGAAGGGCTGCCCTCAGGACATCAGCCAAAGGTACCACCTCCCCACCAATCCCTTGGTTACCCAATAAATATGACTTCAGTTGCATATGAGCTCTTAAAGTAACTAACACTTTAAAAACTGATAATCTGCTACATAGAGATATCTCATAAAGTCTTGATTTTTCACTAAGTAGATTACATATATTCTGATAAGGGCCTGGTTAAGGAGACATTTAAAAAATTATTTTTCTTAGAAGAGAAAAAAAGAAAAGAAAAAAAATCAAAGACAAAAAATACTTCATTTGGACTATTCTAAGCCAATCCTGAATCAATGACTCAGGTCGGAATGAAATGAAGAGGGAAATCCGTATCTGCTCCCTAAATATATCAGTAGGGTTCTTGAGGGTAAAATTATTTGGGAAGATACCTAAAAAATAAAATTTGGTTTAGAATGGTTGTTTCTGTTTGGGTGCTATAATCACAACACTGTGGGAGGCGAAGCAGGATGACCGCTTGAGCCGAGGAGTCTGAGACCAGCCTAGGCAATATAGTGAGACCCCGTCTCTCAAAAAAAAAATTTGTGAAGCATGGTGGTCTGTACATGTAGTTCCAGCTACGTGGGAGGCTGAGGTGGCCGGATCGCTTAAGCCTGTCAGGGCAAGGCTGCAGTGAGCTGTGATTGTGCCACTGCTCTCCAGTCTAGGGGACAGAGCAAATAAAATAAATACAATGAAATGGCTGTTTGTACAGAAAAACTAAACAAGAAAAACTGAGACAAGACAATTTAATTTAAACAAAATAAACACCCTGTAGTTATTTCAGGTGAGAGTTTGAATACTTGTTTATCTAAACAATTTTCACCTTTTCCACTTTGCTATGCCCACAAAAGCCTCAGCTATTTTCCAGAGACCTGTGCTCTCCTGCTGGTTTGGGAACTCCAGGTAATTCCAACAATGCTCACTCCCACTCCCTATTACATAATTCAGGTGTGCCTCTGGGAAAAGCCATTCCGATGTTTGTTCCTACCCACATAATCCTTGGTGGTGAAGGTGTGGCCTAGGGTTAATTTTCAAAATGCCCGAAGATATGAAGCTGTGACACCAAAAAGCAGGAAAAAAAAAATAAAGCAAATGCCAATTATTTACAAGATTCCAGTAGACAGAAGGGACCCAAGATATCTTTAACTGACAGGTTCCTGAATGCCTGTCCATGGATCTGCAAGTTTTCATTGACCTGCAGCAAGAGTGACAAAAAAAGAAACAACACACTAAATTTTTCATGAAGCTTAATTTAGCATTATAAAGAAACTGTCCTCTTTTCTTAGATTATTTCCTCCCTACGTTTTGGTGTAAAAATATTCTTTCTTCTATGAAATCTGATAGTAGTACAACTTTCAAATGTTTGTTTTTAGTAGTCTTATTAGACCATGCTAAGAGTCAAACTTTTAAAATCTATTTTGATAGTCAGTGAATTTCCCAAAACCACCTACGCTGGTCACGTGGACTTCCCCAGGTGCATCACTGAGGTGGCACAGGGAGGTAAGGTGACTTGCCCAGAGTCACGTGGAGAATGGGTGGGCTGGAACTTGAGGCTTTGGCTCCAGCCCAGCATATGTCTTGCTATATAGCACGCTGCCCCTCCAGTGAACTGGATGCCAGGGGCCAGACTTCACTAAGAACAACTACGCCGCTTTGAACTCTAGTGAGTCTGGCAATGTCTGGACTCCCAATTCAAGGATTAAAAATGCCAAACACACTTGAGTGCGGTCTTTGAGTAAAAACAAGTTTGGAGAAAGTTGGACCAAATGAGCATGGAGTACTACTTTGCACAGGAACTCTTTTCGTCAGCCAAGTGGCCAGAAATGCTCTCTCCCCATGCACAATAGAGAATACTGCAATGTTCTCCTCATATAGCTTACAATGTAATTTTAAGAAGTGTGGCAGCATTAATGACAAACAGATGGCAAATTAAGTCTTCTTTGTCATAGGGACAAATAACTTAAAAATATGGAGTTTTATTGGTAAACAATGTCAACATTTTCTAAGCGGATTTTTATTTTTCCTAATGTAGAAAAAATGTGCATTCAGCCTGAATGCATTAACAATTAATTGCTCCAAATGCTGACCTTCAATACAAGACAATGTGCTGGAATTAGATGTAGAGGGGATAAAGTGAGCAATTTTATAACTTAATGCGAAATCAAGTCTCTTCTTGTCTTAACAATTAAACATAGGAAAGGAAAAAAACCCAACTCTTACAGTAATGCGATTCTATTATAATATTCTCTTAACATTGAAGTGTTAAAGGATGCTTTTATCATTTAGCAGAGCAAGATCTGCAACTATACTCCTCGTATTATTTCATAAACATCCATCAAGCTTCCTCAAAGCCGAAAGCTACTCTGTGGTAATGATAGAAAGCACATTTATGCTGGGCTTTCCATATATTGAGTGGGTAGAGATTTCTAAAACGTAGAATCATTAGCGGTCAAGTAACTCATTTCCTTGTAGAACACACAATTAGTCAGTCATCGATTCAAAGGCATTAATTCAAAGGTGCATAAACAGCCCTCTTTGTGAGAGTCATTTAAAAACTCTGTTGTCTCAATTTAAAAAGCAAGTCTTAACAGTCAACAAATTGTCAACGAATACTTAATACAATGCACCATGCCAAAAATTATCCAGCAAACCAAGAAATACATGAGGCAGGATGATGCCATTTGGGTTAAAATTAGCAGGAAAGCACACATCTATATGTATGTGGGTAAACTAAAAGCTCTACACCAAGACATTAACAAGAACTAACCTTTGGTGATGGGTTCTAGGTGACTTTGGTATTTTCCTTTTTGCTTGACTGCATGTTATGAGCCATGTTAAATGAACATGTATTGCTTTAAAGGGTTTTTATATGCTGATTTTTGAAGAAGATATACAAGACACAGTCCCTGCTTCTGGTGTTTTGGGGGTCAACGTTCCTGATGGGGAGGAGTGAGGGAGACTGGATTTAGGAGGGACTGACGATGGACACCATTTGTTTCTTATCTTACCCAGCTTATCAAAAACCGTATTTCCTCTTGCCATTGGCTATGGCTTGAAGAAAAAAAAAAACAAAAAAACAACACACCGTATTTCCATGTTTACAATGCAGTAAGTTGAGTCGACATTCCATGAACATTCCAAAATGGAATTTGTTCAACTACTAACACTCAGTGGAAATGGAGACTTCTATAGGCTTGTAAATCCTCCATTTATAACAGTTTCTGCGGCAAAATGCATTTTAATTTCCAATACATAACTTTACAGTTCAATTTTTGGAAAATTATTCAGAAATATCGGAAGCACTTAATGCGTGCCTTGGTGCACGGAAATAATAACTCACACTTACTGCTTACTTGCTGCACAGTTTATTTCATTTCACCCTACAACAGCCCCATGTGGGAGATTTTATTATTACTCCCATTTTACAGGTATAGAAACCAAGGCACAGAGATCACAAAACTTACTAAGGTCAATAATATGCAGAGCAAAGTTTGAAGCCAGACAGTCCAGGTCCACATCCTGCCACTCAGCTCCTTCTTATCGATTACCTGCCAGTTTTCATGTGCTGTGGGTGCGGCACATAAAAGTGATTAAAATGTTTTGATGGTGATAAGTCCAGATAAAGTAAATGTATTTCAGTATTATGACCAAATAAAATAAAAACTCACAACTGAACATAACTGCTTTCATACAAGTAAATTAAAGGAAGCCCTGCACAGGTATCTGGAGCAGAAGTCAGCAATTTTTTTCTGCAAACGACCAGAAAGTAAGTATTTGAGATTTTGCAGAGTCTGTTACAACTACTTAGCTCTACTACTGTAGTGTGAAAACAACCAGAGACAATAACTAAACAAATGAGCATGGTCGTGTTCCAACAAAACTGCTGTTAAAACAATGCTGGTGGAAAGATTCTGTTAGCCATAGGTTGCCACCCTGATCCAGAAGTTATATAACTAAATAATAATGTAATATGTATTTCAAAATTGCTGAGTGTAGATTTTAAATGTTTACATCACACACAGTAAGAATGTGAAGTGATGGTTATGTTAATTAGCTTGATTTTATTATTCCAAAATGCATATACATATTAAAACATCACATTGTCGGGCAGGGTGGCTCACACCTACAGTCCTAGCACTTTAGAAGGCCTAGGCAGGTGGATTGCTTGAGCTCAGGAGTTTGAGACCACCCTGGGCAACATGGTGAAACCCTATCTCTACAAAAAATACAAAAAATTAGCCAGGCATCGTGGTATGTGCCTGTAATCTAGCTACTCAGGAGCTAGACTGAGGTGGGAAGATCACCTGAGCCCAGGAAGTGGAGGTTGCAGTGAGCTGGGATTGTGCCACTGCACTCCAGCCTGGGTGACAGAGGGAGACCTTGTCTTAAATAAATAAATAAATAAATAAATAAAAATAACACTATATCCCACAACTGTATACGATTACTCTTTGTTATTTAAAGAAAAAATAACTTTGGGAGGCCAAGGAAGGCGGATCATGAGGTCAGGAGATCGAGACCATCCTGGCTTACATGGTGAAACTCCATCTCTAAGTAAAAATAAAATTAAATAATAAAAATAAAATAAACTTACTTATTTATTTGTTTCTTTTTTTGAGACGGAGTCTTGCTCTGTCTCCGAGGCTGTAGTGCAGTGGCACGATCTTGGCTCACTACAACCTCTGCCTCCCAGGTTCAAGTAGTTCTCCTGCCTCAGCCTCCCAAGTAACTGGGATTACAGGCATACTCCACCATACCCCATTAATTTTGCATTTTTAGTAGAGATGGGGTTTCGTCATGTTGGCCAGCCTGCTCTCAAACTCCTGACCTTAAGTGACCACCTGCCTCAGCCTCCCAAAGTGCTGTAAAAATAAAATATTTAAATAATGCTATTATAATGTAGCCAATAAATCCAACTATATCTGTTAATCCTTGAAAGCAGAGGTTTAGAGGTTTAACTACATAGATACTGATATAATTCCTTTATAGTAAATAAGAAACAGCAGAGTACTGGTCAGAATGGTGCAAATGCTTTGGAATAATGCTGTCAATTATTTAATAGTATTGTTTGCTAAATACCTGTTAAGTTGAACCCCCCTACTTACCAACGATGGGATAGGCAGTCCCTGCAAAAGTTATTATTGCCTAGGTTCCAGTGCTTTTAGCAATAGTCAAACGAGCAGTCTAAGTAATCATAGTATGCCACTGATGTGAAAACTATTCCTCCCCAAGCTTCTTGGATTAAATTTCTAAGATGTATATTGCATCAGTGGCGAAGACTCTACTTTCTAATAAGTCATCCATGACACCATACTTTCGGAAGACACCATCAGCATCAAAGGTAAACTTTTTGGCACTATTAATTACACAGATTTAACACAGAGCTCTGCATGTCCATGACTAACTCCCACAGTCGTTTAACTAGTCTATCTTTATCTAGTTGCATCAAACAAAACTCTTCAATCCTACAGGAACTTAACCAAATATCACAGTTCCCTGTTGATAATGAAGTCAACACATATTTGAATCAAATTTCCATTCTGCGTTTTTTAAAGCCCCATAAAAAATGGCATCTGGCAATCTAAAATTAAAACATAAAGAAAAACTCAAGAATGTCAGGCATTCTCAATAGTCGATCTTCACTTCTCACATTTCCTTTAGTAAACATTAAAATGCAGAAAAACTGGCAAAACTTTTAAGCTTTTAAGTTCAGACTTAAATGTCTCTGCTTTGTAATCAGGATGCATTATTGGTAGAACTGTTTGCAAACCAGGACTTTTTCTAGGATGAGCAGAGGTTTTAGATACCACGTGCATGACTACAGCATGTCAAAGGGACAATATTATGGATTCAAATAGATAAATACTGGTTGCATTTTTACTTTGTGAAATGCCAGGAGAATAATCGGGCATCATCTTTGCCCTTTGCACAGCCTAAACTAAGTGACAGAAACGTACAAAACCTCATTCTGAAATGCTGAAAATGATATGCACACACAGTATCCATCCAGACTTTCAAATGGCTCTTCTCAAGCCAGGAATAAAGACCCAAGTTCAATTTTTATTTTCATTTTTTGTAATAGAGATGGGGTCTCCCTGCATTGCCCAGGGTGGTCTGGAACTCCTGGGCTCAAGCAATCCTCCTGCCTTAGCCTCCCAAAGTGCTGGGATTGCACAGGTGAGCCACTGCACCCAGCACAAAGCCACAATTTAACTGTGGACATCATAGTACCACTAAGAAATGTCCAAAGAAGCCCATAAAGGATACAAAAATGTAGTCGTCCATGTATCTCTTCTTTAGATTCTCCACGATGGAGTTCTCTGTGATCTTGGAGAGCAGCACCATGTCGTCCACACCACTGTGCTTGACATTGTGGCTTTGCCAGTGGTACCGGTAGGCACCTTTGCTTCCCTGGGGACATAAAACACACAATTAGTAGGATAGTTTATTTTCCCCTGTAGTAACAAAGAGAAAATGCTGCTAATTTCCCAAATACAATGTCATAGACTGAGCAGTGCAGAGAAAGGTTCTGCAACCAGTAAGAGGAGGATTCAGGTTCCAGCTTTGCTACCTACAGACTAAGTAAAGTGGGGGAAAGTCTTCTAAGCTCACTGTGTCACTGAAATTTCTCTTTTCTCATTTGCAAAATGGGAGACAGACCCACTTCATAAAGCTGTTGTAAGGATTAAATAAAATAACCTGTGTGAGGTGCCAAACAGTGTCAGGAATAGAGAACAACACAGGGTCAGTGGTCTCTGATGTCTGCTTCCATCACACTGTTTTGTTGAATTTGCCTGTGAAAATAAGCAATGATATAGAAACTTCCTAGTCTCATTTTGCAAAAATTATAGGACATAACCCAGAAGTGAAAAGAATATATATATCACACAATGACTATGTCACACGGTCGTAATTTCTCAAGTTATCTAAATTACTTTCCCTTTATAAACTTATCACTGTCATATGTGCCATACTGGCCTTCTATATTCAAAAGATAGGCTACATTTTTATGACTGATTACTGATCTACCAACGAGGACGTAGACAGGACAGACAAAACGAGATCATGGAACACACCCTGGAGAGGAAGACCTCACCCCCGTGTGGGCCCCTGGGGTAGTTGAAGCTGTGGCCCTTATCTACGTATGGGATCCAGCTTAACATCGGGGTGGCCTCTGAACACTCTGTGGCCTACAGGGCCTCCTTTCTTTTGGCATTTCTGTAGTGGGGTCCCCCATGTGTTCAGCTCTGTGCCAAGTTCTTGTGGCACACTTGGGGAGCTTAAAGTCCCATGAAGACACCTAGACAATGACGGAACAAAGTGATTCATGAGCACTTGGGAAGCAGAGCACTTGGGAGCTCAAAGTCCTTTGAAGGATACCTAAATAATGATGGGACAAAGTGATTCATGAGTCAGTGAGAGTCAACATAAACACACATAAAATGGGTGTTCCAGGAGTGAAGGGTGGGCCACTTTGTCCTGGGAGAGGCAGAAGAAATGACCTCCCAGAAAAGGAGCCATGTGAAGTAAGTCTAAGATATTTAGAATTTGCCGAAGGAGACCAGAGGAGGAAGGACATACATTATCATCTACATTTATTGAGCAAAAAAGCTAGTAAACACGGAGTAATGGCAAATATTACAAGACAATATTGGAAGAGCCTCCCTTGCCTTTAAACACTTGCATTCTACTGGGAGTGTCGCCAGTGGGTAAGAGCAGTTGGCACTGAACTGAGTGAGATGTGCCCCTGCCCCCACCCTGCTCACTGCTTGGGGGAGTTTGAATGAAGGAGAGAAAAATTCTGAATAAGGGTATCTACAAAGCCCAACTGCTCAGACATCAAAACTAGGACGAAAAAGGAAAAACTAGGCTTTTTGAGAGGAGAAGATAGAAACAAGATGCAAGCCATTTCAAATTTTATTTTAAAAATTCATTAAATTGCTTACTTTTTTCCCTATGGGAAACACAGATCCTTTGCTAAGCACAAGTTCTAAGAGGCCCTGGGAAAAGCCATCTTTTCAAATCAGCCAAGACGGGGCTACCGTAGGAAAAGCGTACCGTGTGATGGGTTCCCGCTCTGGAAAGGGGTTCTGGAAGGCTTCCCGCCCGTGCGTCTTGCAGAGGAAACCTCTCTATATCTGGCATTCTCAGAACCACATGCAGCATCAATCCTACAAAATTACCTCAGACCTCACCACTCCTTCTTCCTCTTGTGGCAAAGCAGAAAGAGAAAAAAGCGTTGGCCACAGCGTGACTCACTAGATTTCCATCGAATGCCCATGGTCTGCTTCCAGCCACGTAATTCCCAGTGACTCCTCCTCTCCTTGCCTCCCCACGTTTTTCAGCTCTCTGAGCACCCACAGTTACTCTGCACAGAAAACTAAGGTTCTAGAGTAACCAACCTGCAGCTTGGTTGGTTGGTTTTGAACCCTCAAAGATATCTAAAAATGTAACCACAGTTGAACAAAACACAAAGGCTATTAATAAGTGCTTCTTCAACTTCTGTAAGGGACAAGAAACAGAGAAGCTCTGTGTCATGGTGTGTACATTTGTACTGATCCACAGAAACTGCCTTCCCAGCATAACCCCAAGTCTGTCTCAATACCAAACCCAAAGGTCTTTTCTCTGCCTCACTGCACAGAGACACATTCCTGACTGCCCCACCTCAGAGGCTGTTTCCTCCTCTTTCTCATGGTAGTTATTCCCTAAAAGAACTGCGCTCAGGGTGGAGTTCACTGATCCTCATGATTCCAAATCACTGGACACTGAAGATTCCTAGCCCCAGTCTCTAGTATTCAAAGAGGACTCATTTTCCAGTCTGCTATCTACAACAAGGCGACAGTGGTGACAATATGCAAAGCAATGAGTTATTTGATTTGTGGAGGGTGTTTTACTTACTACTGCCACCAATCCTAGGAGAGAGGAGTTAATATTCCCATGTCACATAGGAGGAAACAGATCTCCCAACTAGCAAGTAGCAAAGGCAAGATAAGAACCAAAGATTCCATGACTATGGATGCATCCAAACATGGTTTCTTCACAGTCTCATGAATGAATGACTTACTGGATATTTCTACCTGTTAAGTTTAACATGACCACAGAATGACAGACTGTCTCCAAAACAAAATGTCTCGTTAAAAAGACATATAATTTTTATTCATGACCACCTCCTTTTAGCATTAAAGACTAAAACACCATGTTATTTTTGATTTGATGCATTTTTATATCCAACTAGTCAATTTCTCTCCCTTTCCCCCACCCCCCAACTACTGTCTGCCTTCCCCCCTCTCCCTCCCTCTGCTGACAATTATAGCTACATATGTGAACTCATTCAACCTTCACAACCACCTCCCCTCATACTACATAATTACTATCTCTATTTTGCTGCTGAAAAAAACTGTAAACTGCCCAAAGTTTTCTAATGATAACTTCTGTCTTTAGTGACCTCTCTTCACTATGCGTTTCTTCTCCCCACTCCCGCAAATACCCACCCAGATGAGGTAAAGGGAGGGAGGAAAGAGCATGGAGGCGGGAGCAACTCAGAGCCTTTGGGAGAAGCTGACCTGTCCAGATTGTCAAGGACAAGGTCAAGAATTCTGGCAAGGTGCATCAATGAAAGCCAGGCTAGGGCTGAGCTGGAAAGCTCTAACAGAGAGTATAATGTTATCAGAAAAGCTGGAAACCAAACATGGATGTGCAGGCTCTCAAGCCCAGCTTGGGAAGCTGAAAAGTTCCCCACACTAAAACAAACACCATTTCCTGTGGCTGAGTAGGAGACAACAGAGTTTAACACTAGTGTGACCTGTCCAGGGCACATAGCCTCTGCACGCAGCTGCTGAACCCCAGGAGTAAGCGGGCAGTGTGGTGGGGCATTGTTACCATGCACAATCCTATGCTCTACCTTACAAACTTGTTCTGGGGCTGGGCGTGGTGGCTCACGCCTGTAATCCCAGCACTCTGGGAGGCCAAGGCAGGCGGAACACGAGGTCAAGAGATCAAGACCATCCTGGCCAACATGGTGAAACCCCATCTCTACTAAAAATACAAAAATTAGCTGGGTGTGGTGGTGTGCGCCTGTAGTCCCAGCTACTCCGGAGGCTGAGGCAGGAGAATTGCTGGAACCCAGGAGGTGGAGGTTGCAGTGAGCTCAGATTGTGCCACTGCACTCCAGCCTGGCACCTGGCGACAGAGCGAGACACTGCCTCAAAAAGAAAGAAAGAAAGGAAGAAAGTTGTTCTAAGACACAGACTGCCCAGAATTGTAAGAACGCACATTAGGGCTCTGGAGCAGCTAACCCTTTGCACTGTTCTGCCCCTCATTTCTTCCTCTACCCCTGCTGAGAGGCAGTGGCAGGTGTGACTGCCATGTGTGCCGGGAGAAGGACAGCAGAGATGGTTCCTCATCAGTGCGACGACAGTCATTTTCTGCACAGGGCAGAGGCACTGTTTATCAGACTACTACCTCCCAAGACACTCAAGTGAGCTTCATTTTTGAGTAACTCCCTTTTGCTTCCCCCACTAAAAACGGTACCATTTTAAACAGGTGGATACTCAGCAAGGTATTTCATTTTCCAGCAGCTCCTTGTGAGTGCAGCACACTGTACAAAGGGAGGAGGGCAGTGGCAGGCGTGCAAGCTAAGACATGAACATAGTAATAACAATAATCAAAAGTTATTCTTAGCCTCGACGCTTCCTCCAAATTATGAGGGGGAAATTTCCATTAGATAGAGTGCAGATACTTTTAGATCCACATTCGGTTTCTAAGGATGATGTAGTTTATCAAAAAGCAGTTGATTCACGTACAAGTTCTGGAACGTAGGGTATGCCCCTATCCACATAATAGCTTGGTTTGTTGCTAATGTTTAACAGGTGGCACCCAAACACCAGAGTCCCTCACACAGAGGAAGAACTTGGCTTTGAGGCTGGGCGTCTCAGCTGGCTGATTCCCTAACTGATTTTTTCAAAGTTGGAACCTCACTGACTGGTGTGTGTTTACCAGGGTCGGGTAGTCAGTAGCCAAAAAACCACTCTCACCCCCTTAGACCCCTAGGTAATTGGAACTAACATTTACTGTAACCAGAAATATGTACCAATGCTTTTTTACATTTCTCTGCCTGAAATGTCAATCTCAAAAGGATCATTTTCTGTATCAATGCATACTTCAAAGATAAGATGTTGTAAATGAACAGTTAATGTATTCCATTAACTCTAAGATGCATTTTTTTCACATCTTAACATTCTGAAATTAGGATGCCTTATAATCAGCTGAGTGTGGTGGCTCACGCCTGTAATCCCAGCACTTTGGGAGGCTGAGGTTGGCGGATCAGTTGAGGTTGGGAGTTTAAGACCAGCCTGGCCAACATGGTGAAACCCTGTCTCTACCAAAAATACAAAATTAGCCAGGTGTGATAGTACACGCCTATTATCCCAGCTATTCAGGAGGTTGAGGCAGGAAAACTGCTTGAACCTGGAAGGCAGAGGTTGCAGTGAGCTGAGATTGCGTTATTGCTCTCCAGCCTAGACAACAAGAGTGGGACTCTGTCAAAAAAAAAAAAAAAAAAAAAGAATGTCTTTCATCAATGATATGTCATAGCTTAACTGGCAGTGCAGTTTTGTGTGTGCTTTTTCTTCAATGTAGTAAATAAAATAATGGTGCTCCTTTTATAACCAGTAGCATCTTAGGTGTGATGAATTATGGCACCTGACATTTACTAAGGGCCAGGTACTCTTCTAAGCACTGCAAATACACATTTAATATTGTAGATGAAAAAATGTTATAAAAATTTTGATGATTCTGGAAGCACTGTACCAAATACTAATCTCATGTCAGGAACTGTGTAGTGGCTTTACTAGTGAGGTTGATGATCACCATGATCACCCAGTCTCGGAGACCGTGTTTTGGAAATTTTTGTAGTTGCCACCCCTTCCCCCATCCCCACCTCCAACCCACTACAGGATAAGGACAAGGGTCCTGGATGACAAGCTGCTGAAGAGAAGCCGCCCCTCACCAGACCACAGATCGCAAAGCAAGGTCTTTACGTAATTTCCTCTTTGCTTTGTAAAGACATGTTCAAGTTTATATCTCTTTCAACCTACAGGTTTTTTCCATATTAACGCTAAGTGAAGCAGGAAGGTGTCCCACCCTCCCTGTGATATGCCCGCCCTGAGATTACTATGATATCTGGCTTTCCCCATGACTTTTCTTTTTTTGATTTTTGAGACAGAGTCTCGCTGTGTCATCCAGGCTGGAGTGCAATGGCGTTATCTTGGCTCAATGCAACCTCCGGTTCCTGAGTTCAAGCAATTCTCCCACCTCAGCCTCCCGCGTAGCTGGGACTACAGGTGTGCGCCACCAGGCCCAGCTAATTTTTGTATTTTTAGTAGAGACAGAGTTTCACCATGTTGGCCAGGATGGTCTCGATCTCTTGACTTGTGATCTGCCCGCCACAGCCTCTCAAAGTGCTGGGATTAAGCCGTGAGCCACCATGCCCAGCCCCCATGCCTTTTCTGACATACACCATACCAGTCTTTCCTAAACCTCAGTCATTTTCAACTATTTTAACAAGTTTCCTCTATCCATGTTTCATCAGCACTATGCTTCAAATTTTTCTATAAACTGTTCTTAATAATTTTGATTAAACCTACACAATAATCATCATAAAATCACCGATTTAGTGTGCTAGATTTGTTTCTTCAATGTGTAAAAATAGCTAAGAAGATCAATGTTGTAAGCCGGGCTCGGTGGCTCATGCCTGTAATCTCAGCACTTTGGGAAGCAAAGGTGAGAGGACTGCTTGAGCCCAGGAGTTCAAGGCTGCAGTAAGCTATGATTGTACCACTGCACTCCAGCCTGGTGACAAAGCAAGACCCTGTCTTAAAAAAAAAAAAAAGGAAAGAAAAAGACACATATTATGAAACACACCAATGTGGGGTGGTACCTACCGATGCTAAGGTCTACTTTGCTGCCATGTTCCACACCTGGGGACACATGGCCATTCCCTAGTGGGCCTGTACTTGCCAATTTCAAGTCTAGCCATAGGGTATTTAAATAACTTCTGTTCCATTTCCCAAACACATTTTACTCTGCTGTGGAAAATCTCACGTGGTAAGACCAGATTTCTCTTCTAGCTTGCAGGTGAGAGCCTAGGTCTTGTTTTCACAAGTAGAACCCACCCTGTGTTGGTGTTATGAATTGCCTGCACTTTCCATCAGTGTTCTCAAGCTCCTGCTCTATCTACATCTCTCACCTCAGAAAACCCTCCCAGCCACCTGTGGGACATGTCAGTAGTCCCCAGAGTAAGGGCTTGTCTTGAGGCTGAGGAAGAAACTCTCTTGGGCACCTGCCCTTTATTCTTTCTCTCTCAGGAAGTGCTTCCTGCAAGCATTACCAGAACTGTTCTGTCCTCTTTCCCTCGCAAACTCCAGTAACCCTGGAGTGGTAGCTCCTCGATCTGGTCCTCACCAAAAGCCCCTGTGAAAGCTGGATGTGGTGGCTCATGCCCGTAATCCCAGCACTTTGGGAGGCCAGGCGGGGAGGACTGCTGGAGCCCAGGAATTAGAGACCAGCCTGGGCAACATGGTGAGACCCTATCTCTATACAGAATCAAAACATTAGCTGGGTGTGGTGGCACATGCCCATGATCCAGGCTACTCTCAGGAGCCTGAGGCAGATCGCTTAAGCCTAGGAGGTCGAGGCTGCAGTGAGCCGTGATTGCGTCACTGCCCTGCAGCCTGGGCGACTAGGTGAGACCTTGTCTTCAGAAAAAAAAGAAAGAAAGAAAACCCCTTTGAAGCACTCGCCCCTGTTATTTGAACCAGAATTTAACAGCCCCAAACAATCTGGGTACACAGTGTCCTAGACTCTCCCTCATTCCTCCCAGGCAGCCCAGGCTCTCTGAAATGCTCAGGGCGTCCGTCCTCCAAGCCACGCAAAGGGGTCTGGTTGCCCTCACAAAGGCTGTCTTTGCAAGCTTGGTTTGGAACCCCTCAAAGTAACTGTGCATGCGTTTGAAGTGCAAATCTTAGCGAGGCTTCCCTGACCTGTCCTTGTCCATCTCTAATCCCTGCTTTCTCCCAGCTTTCAAGTTCCTGCCACAGTGTATCTGTGAGGTGGCATCTTCAGTACCTACATTCCCACTGTCCCCCAGCTTAGGGTATTCTTCTATGAATTCCTCCCTATCTCACACCCCCAAGTCTACGCCTACTAAACTCTCACCCAGCACAGGTCAGGCATCATCTTCTTTAAAACCCTCCTCCCTAGCTGCGCTGAGTCAACAGCATTACCTGAGAGCCTGGCTCCCTGATTAAACCGACCCCTGGGACCAAGTCTTCATCACCATTCTGCCCCAAGACCTAGTAAAGTGCCCTGATGCATGGCATGGGTAACCCCCAACTATTTGTTGAATGAATGAAATACATTATTATTATTCTCACATAACAGCTCATTCTTATTACCTACCAAGCACTGTCGTGAACATTTTACATATGATAACTTATCTAATCCTTACAACTTCATGAGGCAGGCAACTGAATGAAGCACAGAGAGGTTAAGTAACTTGCTCAGCTCCCACAGCTGGGCCTCAAACCCAGGCAGTCTACTCCCAATCTCTGCCCTGAAACATTATAACTGCTGCCTCTCACAATAAAGTAACACCAGTTTAAAGAGCAATAATTCTAAAGTTCATAGTAGCTGCTTTATTGCATGTTTACTATGTGTCATGTATCAACTTCATTCATCTGCCTAACAATGCCACCAAGTACTTGTATTATCCTTTTCATAGAGAAGAAAAAGAAGTACCACGTGGTAAACAGAATACCTGGTACAAAGCCCTGCAGCTAGGACCCCACAGAGCAGTCTGGCTCTGCACAGCCTGCATAAGACAGAGAAAGTTCCGTGCCCTGGAGTCAGCCTTGGGATGATGTCTGCCCCCTGCCATGACCCCAGCAGGGCAGTGCCTGGGACATGGGAGTGCCCAATCAGTACTAGCTGGGTGAACAAATTCCAGGCTACGTTGGCTCATCTCAGGACATCTTCGCTGTAGGTACATGGCGGCACTGTGGCAGCAGCTATCATGGGGCAAACTGGGAGTCCTGGGCCCACAGTCTGCTCCAAGGAAGAAATAAGTTTCCAAGGCATTCCGATTTGCCCCCAACCCAGGAGGTCAAAGGGAAAAGATACTGCCCCTAAAAACAGTTCTCTTTCTCTTAACTATGTAGTCCGGTTAAGAGTAATAGACATCTGGGGCTGGATGATTACTTTTTTTTTTTTTTTTTTTGAGATGGAGTCTCGCTCTGTTGTTAGGCTGGAGTGCAGTGGCGCGATCTCAGCTCACTGCAACCTCCACCTTCCGGGTTCAAGCAATTCTCCTACCTCAGGCTCTCAAGTAGCTGGGACTACAGGTGTGTACCACCATGCCCAGCTAATTTTTGTATTTTTAGTAGAGACAGGGTTTCACCATGTTGACCAGGATGGTCTCGATATCCTGAACTCATGTTCTATCCTCCTCGGCCTCCCAAAGTGCTGGGATTACAGGCGTGAGCCACCTCGCCTGGCCTCTTTTTTTTTTTTTTTTTTTTTTTTTTTGAGACAGGATCTCACTCTGTCACCTAGGCTGGAGTGCAGTGGTGCTAACATGGCTCACTACAGCCTCCACCTCCAGGCCTCAAGTAATCCTCCCTCCCTCCTCATTCTCCTGAGTAGTTAGGACTACAGGTGTGCATCACTATACCTGCTGTGTTTCTTCACCAAAAAACAGTGTTTTCATTTTGGTAGAGACAGGGTCCCACTAGGCTGCCCAGGCTGGTCTCAAACTCCTGGGCTTGAGCAATTCACCTGCCTCAGCCTCCCAAAGTGCTGGGATTATAGGTGTGAGCCACCGCACCCAGCCTGGGTGATTAATTTTTTAAACAGTGAGTAACGGGCTAATCTTCACCACATCATTAGTGAGATAAGGACATTTCAAGCTACAGAATAATATGAATCAAATGGTTGAGATTCCTTAATAGGACAAATGCTCATTTCACTTCCGCTCTGTTTATATCTTAATCAAACAAACGGGGAAAGAGAGACACTGATGTTAGACCCTGTCTTTTCAGCTGTGGCTCTGCTAACATGTCATATACATTAAGCATTTAACAGTCCCTTAAGAGAGCTCCCCCATTATCACTCTTGTTTTTAAGTGCAAAGCTCTTAGACATTCAAGAATGCAAATTTTCTTCCTAATCTAGTGGTTGATTAAAACCAACAGACTTGGGTACAAGCTCTACCTCTCACATGCCTCTGTGCCTTGGGCAAAGTCAGTTTCAAAGAATTTTATTCTTTACAGTTAAAGCAATCTTATGGCGGTTCATGTCCTTAATCCCAGTGGAGGCTGAGGCAGAAAGGTCACTTAAGGCAAGAGGTTTGAGACCAGCCTGGGCATCATATCAAGACACCGACTTTTTTTAAATTTTCCTTTTTTCTTTTTTTTTAAAAGACAGAGTCTCACTGTGTTGCCCAGGCTGGAGTGTGATGACACAGTCTTGGCTCACTGCAACCTCCGCCCACCAGTTAAAGTGATTCTTCTGCCTTAGTCTCCTGAGTAGCTGGGATTATAGGAGGCACCCATCACCACATCCAGCTCATTCTTTTTGTATTTTTAGTAGAGAACTCCTGAAAGGATGGGAAGAAGGGTAGGGTAGGTGAGGGGAGGGGAGGGGAGGAGAGAGGAGGGGAGGAAGAAAATTTAATTAGCTGAAATGAATTTTTTAAAAAGTGAAAAAAAACTTTAAACAAAAGACAAAATTAAGTCAATATATTAAATGCATACCAAATTAGTATTCACATGTTCATTGATGAGATTTTTTTTATTGGCCGGGTGAGGTGGCTCACACCTGTAATCCAAGCACTTTGGAGGCCAAGGTGGGCGGATCACCTGAGGTCAGAAGTTCAAGACCAGCCTGACCAACATGGTGAAACCTTGTCTTAAAAAAAAAAAAAAAAAAAAGATTTCTTATTAATAATACAGGTCAGTGCAAAAGGAATTGTGGTTTTTGCCATTAATGGCACCAACCTAATAGATTCACAAGTCAACAATCCTACCAGACTATTTATCCGAATTTTTGGTTTGAAAATGATAGTGTCTGAAGTAGTGGCTGCTCAGTACGTTTTCTAATTGAATTACGAAGCCAAGGTAATGAGGCAGGGAGATCAGCTAGAAATACCATCAGCCATGACTCATGTTCATGCTATTGGCTGAAATATAAATAAAGACAGGGAGGTAATTGAACCATTTCTTGTGACATAACATAAACTATCACTCAGTACCATTAAATGTTATTCTGAGAAAAAGAACAATATGTAAAGAGTTATCAGCAGGCTGTGGCAGAGTTGACATCAACCTGACAAAAAGTCAGGACTTCGCAGCCTTGGAAGAATCTCTCCTATACCGACTGCGAAATATGCATTATTTATATATAAGCCTTGCAAAATGGTGGAGGAAGGCTGACGTGTTAACCAGCTACTCACATGTTATGGTTTTCTCAGATTATCTTATTTTTCCGAAAAATGTTTGGGCATATCTGAATAAGAACTCAATTTTTAAAAGTGTTGTAAGACTGATGAAATTATTTTCTCATCTCTGTCTTTGAAAAGCCAATGTGGAAACTCCCCAAGGGTCTAAGGACTTGGATTTTAAGTGTTGGTGACACAGGTAAGGTGTTGGTGTATCATCTTTCAGTTAGGGGTACTGTGTCAGGATGTGCTAAGTGGAGGAAGGATCTGGATGTGGTCGGGATGCCCTGATATGGGCACAGCCCTTGTTGTGGGTTTGCTGCAGGATACCGAGTCCAAGAAGAAGCCAAGCTCAGGGGCAAGGAGTGTTCCCTGAACACAACCACCACTGGCCAACGCTGAACCAGACACAGAAGTGAGAAATGCCTGTTTCTGGCATGGTCACTTCTGGACCTTTGGCTAGCCTGATCTGGCCTGATCTGTGGCACAATGGCACCATGTCCCTTTTAGGGCAAAATGTATCCATAAGGGCACTGGTCTAGAGGCCTTTAGGGTAAAAACAAGACATGTTTACAAAGAGAAATCTCAGACCACAGCTGGTTGATGGGTGGCAAAGAGGAGAGTCCTGTTGGCACACATCTCAGGGAGAAGCCACAAGAGCAGCCACTAATCCACATGGCAGATCAGTGTCACCAAGGGTCCTGCAGGCTCAGGCAGCTCAATGTGTAAACATAAACACCAGGTTCAACCTCTCACTCCCTCCCATCACCTGACAGAGGACGCAGGGCTATCCTGCCACTTCTTCTGACCCACACCTTGGACTTTACGAGTGGGATAAAAACAGGGTTGGGCTTGAGAAATTTCAAAAGGGAAGAGGAAATTAAGAACCAGCTTGATAATTCAACTAAAAGCCCTAGGAGGGCTGGGCACGGTGGCTTACCCCTGTAATCCTAGCACTTTGGGAGGCCGAAGTGGGTGATTATCTGGGGTCAGGAGTTCGAGACTAGCCTGTCCAACATGGAGAAATCCCGTCTCTACTAAAAATACAAAATTAGCCGGGCATTGTGGCACATGCCTGCAATCTCAGCTACTCGGAGGGAGGCTGAGGCAGGAGAATCCCTTCAACCTGGGAGGCAGAGGTTGTGGTGAGCCAAGATCATGCCATTGCACTCCAGCCTGGGCAACAAGAGCAAAACTCCGTCTCAAAAAAGAAGCCCTAGGATAGACATGAAGGGAGGTGCTGTCTTCCAATGGCCCTGCTATGGGCTTGTCTCCCAGAAGCCACACCCGAACTGCAAGCCCATTTTGCAGAAGGGAAGCACTGCAGCACAGAGCCAGGAGCCTTATCTTCGATTTATGTGTCCTTCCCTACGGACTTTCCAAGGGCTACCGGCAGTTGCTCTCATCTCCCCCGCCCCAAGTTCAATCAGCAAGCCCTGGAATGAATTTGCAATGAAAACCAATTTGGAAGATCAGCACAGCTTCACTGATCTTACCAGGACCTTCACTGTTGTGCGCTTCTTGGGTGGCCACAAACAAATAGACTCTGCCTTCCTTTGATCAGCTTAGATCTCTATTAAAGCTTCAACAGCAAGCCAATACAGCAGGTCCTCAAATGATGTCATTTTGTGATAATGTTAATGAGGAAGAAAAATGGATTCCTGGTCCAGCCAGGGAGGAGTCTACATGTTTCCCTGTGCCTGTGAGGGTTTCCTCCCACACCCCAAAGACATGCGCATTGAGTGAATTGGGGTGCTAACATGGCCCCAGTCCGAGTGACTGTGGGGAGTGTGTGGCATCCTAAGGTAGGATGGTGTCCCGTCCAGACCTGGCTCCTGCCGTGTTCTCTGAGCTGCTGGGATAGACTCTAGCCACCTGCAACTCTGAACTAGAAGGAGTGGAACAGAAAATGAATGACTTAATGATTATAAATTATTGCCAAATAAAAACTTGTGGCCAGTCCAATGGTAGGGGGTTATCAGAACTTATTAACATTAGTGTCACTAAAGCTGGTATACAACCCCCTACTGCTAAATTAGACTGGCTTTAAAAAAAAAAACTCGTCAAGTAGATGACAGTCATACAAATACAGGGCAATCAATGATGTGGAGTGAAGGCACTCAGCGAGCCTGCCATGTTTCTGATGGGTTTTGAACTGCATGGTGAATGGAGGCACTCCTTACAGTTGTCACTTTGCAAACAGTTGTTCCTTGATTTAAACCCCACTACTGCTACCACTGTCACTCATCGACTCATCAAACATTAGACAAATAACTCTATTACTTTTAAAAATTAATCTTTCTTTTCTCTTCTGAGACAGGGTTTCACTCTGTCACCCAGGCTGGAGTTCAGTTGGTGCAATCACAGCTCACCGCAGCCTGGACCTCCTGGCTCAAATGATCCTTCTGCCTTGGCTTCCTGCATAGCTGGGACTACAGTTGTGTGCCACCATCTTGGGCTAATTTTTCATTTTTTGTAGGGATGGGGCCTCACTATGTTGCTCAGGCTGGTGTCAAACTCCTGGGTTCAAGCAATCCTCCTGCCTTGGCCTCCCAAAGTGTTGAGATTACAGGTAGGTGTGAGCTGCCGTACCCAGTCCTACTCAGCGCTTTTGAGGGCATTACACGAGATGAGGCATAGAGGGTTCATATTACCCTAGCTCACAGTACCAGCTAAGTAAAGTTTTGCACTAGTTGTTAATACGTGAATTGGGATACTGGTAGCCAGTAATACAGCTCTAATTGGATGTATGATGCTTCAAGAAAGAGACTGAGTACTGTCACCTCATCTGGCTAACGGTGCTAGATTTGCGGCAGGACAGTAAATAGAAAATAGAAGTCAACATCACCACTTCAAACAGTGTTGTGCTCACAGGAAGATAATGGCAGACACAAGATTCAACTAAAAAATACAGAACAGTTAAAATTTCCTAATGCTCAAGTGCTGTGTAACTGAACACGATAAATGTGAGACACTTGACTATGGGGTCTCTGAGAATGGGAATCTGCCAAAGAAAAGTGAAAGACAGACAGTAGCTGCAGAGAAGACACATAGGAGTTCAGCAGGCTAACCAAAATGGAAGCCAGCGACGAAGACACTTTGAGCAACAGACTGATGCCTTGTAGCAAAAAATTAAGGTGCTTAAACAAATAACAAAGGGGGAGGGGTAAGAAAGGAACAAAATATTTCTATATTCACATTCAGAACCCTAAAATACTATAGCTGGAAGGGGCCTGGCCTATCGATTAAGCAGTCCAAAACTCTTTACAGATGAGGGACCTGAGGGCGAGAGAGGTGAAAGGATGTATCCAGGCGGCCATCCTGAACTGCAACCAGACTATACCTCGGGGCTTATGACTCCCAGCCCAGCACCGTGCAGCTCTCTCCTTCCGGAGCAAACCTGCACCAAAAGTTTTTTGTTTCTCCGAAGAAAAATAAGGCACTATTTTGGATGCTTACCATAAAATAATCAGCTCAGTGCAGGCATTTAAATAATCTGAATCTCTCAAATAATACATAATACTCTTTGTGAGCCTTGACCCTCTGGCAATCAAACTGCATAAGAAGACTGGGGTCTATCCAAATATGAAATATGGGAGCAGCTTAATTTCATCTTAGTTTTTAATATAAAGATAAATACAAATTAGGCTTTAGCATTTTCTTTCCAGTGAGTTACCTTGCACACAAAAGTGCACAGATCCCACTTTGGAGATTTCTTTCCTAGAACCCCTTGTCTTCCACCCAAGACACAGGCCTCTGTTTATGGGGACAAAGTAAGAGTTAAGGCATTGGCTTGAAATCTAGCAAGAAAACAGGTGGAAAGGAGAAAGGCAATGTCCAAAAGTTGGGAGGCAATACCAGCAGAAATTAGAAAGCTGTCATCTAGCTAGAGACCTCTGGCTGTAGCATTTCAAGGTGTTCCTTCCGGTAGTAACTCTCCTGCCAGAATCACTAAAACTGATAGTACAACACAAGCTGACCATGTCTGATGTGATCATGAGGATGGCTGGGTCACACCAGCTTAAAACTCACAACCCCCTAGAAAATCCAAGGAAAGTTTTGGATTTCCTTCTCCAAGAATACTCACTTCTCCTTGTATTCTGTGAAATATAATATGGTACCAAAAGGGCAACCCACATCAAGACGTGTGCCACATAATGTTTGTGGAAAAGGGAACGGGCATCACTTTTCTTGACCACCTACTATGTGCCCAGTGCTATGTTAGGTGCTTTGCATACATTGTTTCATTTGGTTTCAAAAGAATTCCAGAAACAGGGAGGTACTGTGATCCTCATTTAACAGATGAAAAAATTGGTGAGAGTGTGTGTGTGATGGAATCCAGATTTGTACTGGTTTGGTGGCTTTAGAAACTCGACAGCTTCTATTAAGGCTATGGTAGAAGACAGAAGAAATGGATTACCCACTTGGTGAAAATACCTCAAGGGAGACGTCCTCTGAGTGCCACGTTTCATATGCAGCCCGTGAAGCTGACTTTAGGTCCCACCATGGTAAAGTGGATGAAGTGTTACTTTCAGTATGGAACAGAGCCCCCTTTCTAAAAAGACGGACATTTTTGGTACCCTGAATGATTGACTCTTAGAGAAGGGGCACAAGTGACGCCTCAGTGAAGCTGAGATCAGAGCTCTGGAGCCACGCTGAGACATCTCTGGGCCTCTGCCTTGTCTCCTTGAAAGCATGCCTGGTAGCCAGCTTCAAAGTCAGACTCCCCACATCTGGCATTCAGTAAGAGCAGACTTCAAAAATTTTGCAGGGGGAATAGATAGTGACTATCTTTTGTGACAAAGGTGCCTTTTAGCACAATCAGGCAGCTTGAATATGTTAAAAAATAACCTCACAGAAATCCTCACTCAGAAAAAGTTGTTAAGATAGACATCAATTGCCCAAACAGTTCCAACTGGGGATCCACTGGAGAAATTTTTTTCATAGTTTTCAAAGTCAAACAGCATGCCACTCTCAACCCTGCAAAGTCAGAGCTGGTAGTAAACGCTGGGCTCCCTTGCTGTACAGACAGGAATGAGAGTCAAAGGCGCTGGGATAAACACACAAATTATCTCAAAGCAGTAACAGTAAAAATCATTTTATGCAAGGAACAGAGATCAACTGATACCTGCTCTCCGCATTAGGTAGAAAAGAGTGTGCTTACACAGTTACCTATGAAACAGTGTACTCTATCTGGGGCAGGACAGTGAATAGAAAATAGAAGTCAACATCACCACCTCAAACAGAACGTTGTGCTCTCAAACTCCCAGCGAGACCACAAGTATACTTGCAGAAACATTTGCATGGTTTCTGGTTACAAAAATGCTAAAAGGATGTATACTATACGCTGCTCCCAAGTGCATAAAAATCTTTCTACCTGAACCTAGAGACCCAAAATATGAAGAAAAGCAGCACCAGCAGTCCTGATATTCTTTGCTGGTCTGTGACCCCTTCCTTTCCTTAGAGTTGGGCCAAAAACACTGTATTACCTACTAATCAAATAACCAACACCCAAAGATAACCTGGGTGTGACTACATGTCAATTCGAGTTCATTGGAGGTAAAAGGAAAAGGTTTCATCAATTGTTTGTCGGAGGTTTGTTTAAGATACAAAAGTAGCTGCCAGCTTTGCACTTAACAGAAACAAACAAACAAAAAAGCAAATTTCAATTATTTTATTTATTTTAAAAATTCAGCTCAGCAAGAAGAGAACAAACGTGGCTGGGCGCAGTGGCTCATGCCTGTAGTCCCAGCACTTTTGGGAGGCAGGCAGATCACCTCAGATCAGGAGTTCAAGACCAGATTGGCCAACATGGTGAAAGCTCATCTCTACTAAAAATACAAAAAAAAAAAAAAAAAAAAAAAAAAAAAAAAAAAAAAAAAAAAAAAAAAAAAAAAAAAAAAAAAAAAAAAAAAAAAAAAAAAAAAAAAAAAAAAAAAAAAAAAAAAAACAGAACAGAGGTTAACAAACAGAGAAATAGCTTGAAATGCCGAGGAAGATAAAAAGCAAATGATTTAAATTAAACATGAGGGAAACATTAAAGAAGGGAAGGAAACAAAACAACCCTAGAGATCTAAATATACAACAAAGAAAAGTTGTTTGATCACAGGGCAAGCAGTATGAATAAATCAAACACCATACATGCTCTAAAGGAAACAAAATAAGAAAAAAAAGTTTCCTTCCAACTTCCATTCTACGGAAACCACAGCTTTTTTGCTTGGTATGACTGCAGTTCACATGCTAAATAGCTAAATTCAGCTTTTAAAACCTACCCAACACTCTCTAGACTTAAAAATGTTAAGTCAACCATTCATTTCCTATTGTTAAGTAAATTTTGTTTGGTGAGTGAATTTGTTTTGAGTGGCTGTGGATAAAGGCAAGGGGTGATTTTATTTTATTGGTCATTTAAAGATTTCATTTTTTTTTTTTTTAAGATTTCATTTTTTTTTTTTAAAGATTTCATTTTTTAAAGGAAAAAATCCATGATAGTTTTATAGGATTTCAAGGTAAAATCCCAGATACCTGGGAGATCAGTTGTGAAGAGTGGTTTGAATATTTTTAAACATACCCAATGTGTAAGTCTGAATCCACCTTTGTTTAAATGTGTTTCTGCAGCATCTTCTGACTGTGAGTTTGTACATCACTATGGAATTATGATGACTCTTTACAACTCCCGTGAAACGTATTTTGATGGCGGGCATATGAGTTCTGAAATTTAAAGTGAGTTACCAGAGAAAACGAAAACTCATGTTGACCACAAGGACGGACAACAATGTGAAAGGCTACAGATGGCAATGGGAGGCCGAAAACAATGTTCGGTTCCTTTCTATTCTGGTTTGCCCCATTGTGTTTTGAATAGACTGAATCACTGCCCGGCTTCAGGGCCAGCCTCTGAAAGGCCCCATTGTAAGGGCTATGCTTTCCAGAGCAGAGTGAAGGTTGCTGTAGTAACCTTCACTATGAATTTCCTGACCAGTGTGATGAAAATCTCAACTGAATTGTGACAGTACTATAGCTACAAACAAGACCACAAAATGAGCATGGGTTCACCCATTTAGGGGTCTTTTCTTATCTGAACACAGCCCACTATCTACTACTTCAGCCATCGACAGAGGCAAGGAAGGGACTGAATTTCTACAAGCCAGAGCTTGAGAGTTGAGCACGTGTAAAGTGTCATGGGGATCTATCCCATAGGATTGGAGGTGGCAGGCAAATGGGAGTTTGTAGACAAAGGGGAGGCCTCGACTCATAAACTGTTTCTACTGTCCTGTTTGCTGGGCTGGGAAAGCCACTTTTCTGGAGTTGAGCAGGAAGGCATGGAGTACCAACGGTCCGAACACCACAGGTGAGGAATAAGTCTGCAATGTGATGGGAGAAAACAATTGGGAATTCAGCAAGGCACCCTTTTTATTCTGCTAGGAAAAGAAGGGCAGTGGACAGTCACCCCAATCTACCAGATGGAAGGCACAGTGGCTTAGAATGAAACCCCCTCCCAGTGAAGTTTATTGACGGTTCACTATCTGCCAAGCAACATTCTAAGCACTTTACATATATTAATTCGTTCAACTGTACCAACAATCTGCAAGGTTGGCATTATTATTCACTTGAGGTCAGGAGTTTGAGACGAGCCTGGATAACATGGTGAAACCCCATCTCCACTAAAAATACAAAAATTAGCTGGGCGTGGTAGCCGGCACCTATAATCCCAGCTACTCAGGAAAGGGAGGCAGGAGAATCACTTGAACCTGAGAAGGACAGGTTGCAGTGAGCCAAGATCACACAACTGCACTCTAGCCTGGGCAACAGAGCGAGACTCGCTCTAAAAATAGAAAAAAAAAATCGTGAAATTAAAAAATACGTATAAAGCTAATGAAATTCAGCTAGATCTAAAATATTAAGCCCCTAACATATACACAGTATTGTTTTAGGCATCACGGTGAATTTAGAAAAAAATAAATGAAGCCCTCAAAAAATTTTTCATCTGATTTAGCAAAAACAAAACACAAAACAAAAAACCCTGACAAATGGCCAGGTAAGGTGGCTCACACCTATAATCCCAGTACTTTGGGAGCCTGAGGTGGGCGGATCATTTGAGCCCAGGAGTTAAGAGACTAGCCTGGGAAACACGGTGAAACCCTGTCTCTACTAAAAATAGAAAAATTATCCAGGTATGGGGCGAAGGCCTGTGCTCCCTGCTACTTGGGAGGCTGAGGTGGAGAACTGCTTGAGACTGGGAAGTCAAAGCTGCAGTGAGCTGTGATTGCACCACTGCATTCCAGCCTGGGCAACAGAGCAAGATCCTGTCTCAAACAAAATAGAAGCCCTGACACATAGACAGAACTGATACCCAGTTTCCACTGGAAAGAACGTCTATTCTGCTTTGCCCCATTGGCTGGCGTCTACCCTGGTTGGTCAATGTACATGTCATTAAATACTGAAACATTTTACATCACCCCCGCTTATGTTAAACAACTAGACAAACTTTTGGTGACAAACAGAGTCTGAAATGGTTTGGTGCGAATTCTATCTAATGATCATGCCCCTTTAAGGTCTTTCAGATTTTCCTGGGCCAGCTGCTTCAAAGGCAGATACTCCTCTTTCTCTGAGCTCCAAACTCAGGAACGAAATAGATCTGTATAAAATTTTTGATAAATCACCTCTAATATGGAATCTCATTACTTCCTACCCCAAATAGATTTGTACAAAACAGCATTCCTTATTTCCAAACATCCTACCCAAACACCACTGAACTTGGAAATAAACAGCTCTGGATAGTGAGGGATAGCTATGCTTGGTCACGTTATGCCATATACCACAAAATGTCCTGGAAATGCCAGTATCTTTACCCTCTCACTCCCAATTTTCAATGGCAGCCACAGGAACTCAGGGGAGAACACAGGCCTTCTTGGATCCCTTGCCTCTGTCATTCTCAGCCCCCACGGGATGGTGGCTTTGACCCTTCCTAACAGACAGGGTTTCCCTTGCCCCCCCAGGGGAGTTCCTCCCTACCAGTCATCGAGGTTCAAATTCCTTCATCTTCCCAGTGTTATTTCCCACAATGCTCCATGCTCCATGCTCCTGCGCCAGTCCACCTGGGGCTCATGGAACATCAACCTCTGTGTTTTGGTCCATGACGTTCTCACTACCTGGACTAAATGTCTCGCATGTTCAATCTACCATCCTTGAAGACCCAATGCAAATGCCATCTCTTCAATGCCTGCAAGTTACCAAATTATTGGTGATCTGTCCTCTGACCCACTGATGACTTATTTAAATCTCCTCTCCCTTTCTTTCTCAACTGTAAGTGACTTGAAAATGGGGCATGCTTCATCTCTGAACTCTCCTTGTCCTAATAAAGAAGCACACACATAAACGCCTATTCCATAAAGTAATGAATGAAACAAAATCACTAAAAGTTGAGTCATCCTAGGAGGCTTCAGGGAGATCAGATTTGAGTTAGGACTGAAAAAATTTCAGCACTGAATTGGGAGAAAGGAGGGAGGAAAAGGGCATTCCTGAGAGGGAAACAGAGCAAAAGCATGGACGAGGATAGCAGTATCGCTTGTGTTTGCACTGAGCTTTTCACCATGTGCGAACCCCTTGAAGAGACCAACTGGACTAGAAAGGGGGATCTGTGATGAGGAAATGGTAGCCTCAGTTAAGCAGGAAAACTAGAGCTGACGGAAGGAGGCCCGGGAAGGCAAGGCTGAGTACTTGGCACTGGAGACAGGAAACAGGCAGCCAAGATGGAATCTCCATCAGAGGGTGCAGCCCAGGTCATGCAGAAAAACTGTCTTCCTTCCAGAGGGAAAGAGCCCAACTACTGTAGTCAGATCCCCATCCAGCGAGAGAAAATAAACGCCACCTCGCATTTGCTTCCAGTGTTTCACTATTTAGCCGTTAATCATCCCAGGCGAGTCCTAAAACAACTCTGCAAGGAAGGCAGAGAGCAGGTATAATTATCTGTGTTACAGTGGGGAAAGGCTGGCAAAATTCCCATTCTCCTTCAGCAGAACCCCAAAGAAGCAGCCGAGACGGGGAGGGACTGATGGGCAAATTTCCGATCGGGCTCATCTGCTTTGGAGAACTTACCTCTGTGTATCCATCTAGCATCATAATGGTTATGTCACTTACTGCGGGGTTATTATTAAGCTGAGCTGTGAAGCCCTGTGTGTGCTCAATCTCGCCTACTTAGACCTAAAGAGTGGGCAGGAGGAGGGAACCAGAACCAGCAGTGGGGCTAGACTGCTTTTAACCTAGAGACACGGAAAAAACAAACAGCTCTTTCAAAACACAATTTCTAAGCATACTAAAAGGTAGCAATTCCAGCCTAAAAGCCTCTCAGCTTGGCAGTGCACCACCCTAAAGAAAGGGCAAAATTATCAAGGCAGAGAAAAGCAAGAGACATCACGCTGTGGATAAAGTTCCTGCTCCATGCCAACTTCTAAGTAAGATGAGGAATTACAGTAATCCAGCCCACAGCAATTTCCCATTTTAACTGATGCTTCCTGTTTCCTATGCTGGGCATCATAAGGATATTCAGAACCAAACCCAGGGTTCACAGGCCGTCCCTTCACTGGGGTACATACTTTTCTGTTCACTCATCAAATTGTGTGCAACATTACAAACCAAAACAGATCTGTTTTCCTACTGACCTCAATTTGCAGCCACCATTACTGTTGCTCAGAAAATTCCTGGCTCTGCAGGGCAGAGCTAGACTCTTACAAATACAGGCCAGCATTAAGGCCTGGGGAGAACAGCTCATTTGCCCAGCAGTTCCCTGGGCCTAATTGCCCCTGAAACACAGTGGGGACCTGCTAGTAGGTGTCTCTCTGCAGACATCGTCCATATCAACTGGAGCAAGGGTGAGGGGCAGAGGGGACGGAGACCTCTTCCCAGTCTTTTCAGTAATTGTTGATCCTTCCTAGAGTAAAGGAGACAACTGGGTTGTTTGTGTTTGCGTGTAGGATAATGAAGGTAGGGTTGTTTAAACCACCTATTTTGAAATAATTTCTACATAAGTTACAAAAATATACAAAGAATTCATATACTCTTTACCTGAAGTTTAGTTTCCCAGTAACTTTATCAGTTTGTAACATTTTGTCATGCTTGCTTCCTGTCTCCTCTCTCTCTCACTAAGATACACACACACACACAAGTTTTTTTTCCCTAAAACATTTAAAAATAAGTTGTATACATTATACCCTTTTAGTCCTGAATATTTCAGTGAGGACATTTTCTTATATTAAGCACAGCAGAAATAACAATCTTGGGAAATTTAACATTGATAGATTACTTTTTATCTAAGTCAACATTCTAATTTTATTATTCCAATAATGTCCTTTATGACTTAATTTTTCCCCTGGTGCAGGATCATGTACCACATTTAGTTGTCAGACATTTTTTTTTTTTCTGAGACAGAGTCCTGCTCTGTCACCCAAGCTGGAGTGCAGTGGCACGATCTCAGCACATTGCCACCTCCACCTCTTGGTTCAAGCAATTCTCCTGCCTCAGCCTCCTGAGTAGCTGGGACTACAGGCACGTGCCACCACGCCCGGCTAATTTTTATGTTTTTTTAGTATAGACAGGGTTTTGCCATGTTGGCCAGGCCTGTCTCAAACTCCTGATCTCCAGTGATGTGCCCGCCTCAGCCTCCCAAAGTGCTGGGATTACAGGTGTGAGCCACTGCGCCTGGTGTTTAACATTTTTATCATTTTTTTGAGACAGGGTCTTGCTCTTGTTGCCCGGGCTGAAGTAAAGTGGTGTGATCTGGGCTCACTGCAGCCTTGACCTCCTGGGCTCAAATGATCCTCCTTCCTCAGCCCCCAAGTAGCTGGGACTAAGGTGTGCACCACCATGCCTGGCTAATTTTTTTGAATTTTAGTAGAGATGAGATCTCACTATGTTGCCCAGGTTGGTCTTGAACTCCTAAGCTCAAGCGACTTTCCTGCCATGGCCTTTAAAAGTGCTGGGATTATCGGCATGAATTTTCCTTTGTTTTTTTTTTTTATAATAGTGACATTTTAAACAGTTCAGTCAAGTTATTTTATAGAATTTCTCTCCATTTGAGTTTGTCTGATATTTGTCATAATTATATTCATGTTTTACATTTTTGGCTACAATTCTAGGCAAATAATTTCATGTCCTTCTCAGGGTATAATGACCAGAGGTACATGATATTTGTAGGTGACATTCATATTTATCATTTGGTTAAACATTGTCTAATTTCCGCACTGTGTAATTTTTCCTCTTATCAATGCAAAGTGATTTGTGGGAAGATACTTTGAGATTATCTAAATACCCTATTCCTCATCAAACTTTAAGAACTGACTGCAAAAATTTACATTTACAAATATAGTTATTTGATATTCCAGGGGAATGTATTAAATTCTGAAACTGAGGTTTTCAGAAAGACAAGGGCTAAAGAGGATGTGTGTGGGCTTCTTAGATACTTGGTAGCTGACTTCCTCACAGCCCCCTGAGTTCCAGAAAGGCTGAGGTTGCCAGATAGCTGCGTCCTGATCAGTGATGCAGCATTCTACCTCCACAAGGTGTGAAATCATGCATTCCTAGAAGCTGAACTGAAAGCCGGAACTATGAGTCAAGGTGATTCTTAATGGCCCAGACATCACTATGGAAAGAAGCACACAAGGAAATCAGGTCTGTCCATATGCAAAGCTGCTATGTGTGGGATGTTCACATCTGGTTTCTCCCATCAGGGTGCCTGTGAGTCTCATCCCTACACCAATCCTGTTCCTCCTCTTTTCCTTGGCTATAGTGCGATTAAATAAGGACCTATTCAAAGGGTAGAAATGGAAGGCACTCTTTTAGACCAGATTGCTTAAAGCCAGGAGGGGACTAGGGGTAGAGGACAACACGAGTGCAAAGGATGGAGGCCAACCATTCAGCCCAAAGAGGCTGCCAACACCTGTCCTTGAGCCACAAAGAGGAAAGTTTTCTCTATGCCCAACCTTTGATTCCAGCCATTCTTGTTCCCACAAGGAATCTGCTGCCACCTGGAAGAGCCATTAACCATTTTCTTTTTGCTAAAAATTACTGTGTGGAAATATTACCTCGGACGACTTTGTGATAGAAGAACCACCACTTCCACAACTAGAGAGAGTGGGATAGACCCTCAGAAAAACAGCCTGGTTTCTATAGCAAATCATCACAGACATGAAGGCCCGAGAGCTTATTCAGAGGCCAAAGATTCTTGCTCTGTCAATGTTACAGCCACGTGTTTTACAAGCCTGGAGCCCATTTCTGAAAGGTATGTGTATAGGTTAGTGATTTTAATATCAATAGCTACTGTGGACACATCACTGGAAAAACATAGGTTTTCAATTTTTAAGGTTTACATTCAGGATTCATTTATTTTTCCCTTTGCTAGAGTAATGGGATACAAATGATTGGTAATGCACTCTAAAATTCCTCAGGATTCATAAACACAAACAGGAATTGGCAATAATAGTAATTTCAGGACTAGCATTTTTTAAATACCCCTGCACTCCCGTGGCCTTTTTTTCCTGAACTGCAAACTCTATTTTTCATTTATTCAGTCATGCACTGATTCAATCATTTA
Organism: Plecturocebus donacophilus; assembly: GCA_004027715.1. Lineage (NCBI taxonomy): Eukaryota > Metazoa > Chordata > Mammalia > Primates > Pitheciidae > Plecturocebus > Plecturocebus donacophilus. The sequence goes on from PVKP010002227.1 coordinate 57,392, forward strand.
ACCTAGTCAACAAAACCTGTGCTAGGCCTTGGGGATAGGATGATATTTTAAAAAGATATAAAGATTTACAAATTAATTACATAAGTCTGCACTTATAGTTCCATTGTGAAGAAATGGGCTTTGTTGCCATAAGACTCAATTCCTTCGTCCTGTAAAAATCCTGAGTGAGCTATAAAGAAAAAGAATATAAATGCAATTCATCCCTAATTGTGAAATATTATCCCTTGGCTACCAGGTAAGCTGAGAAGACTGTAAATTCACACAAATCATTGATCTCTCTTGACAACTGAACCCTAACCTGATGACCCCATTTAAAGAAACTCTGTAGTTTCATTTTAGAAACACCAGCCCAAGTTCTGACAATAATCAGCTCAAATCATCATTTATGCCATTTAAATTAAATTGATTGGATTTTCCCCTAACAATTTTCCACTCAGAAGTTGCTCTTTTAAAAATCTCAATGCCCAACTGTGAAATGCACAAATTTGGTGTGAGGTATGTGACACCATCTCCTATCTGGCAAAGGTTTTAAATGTCCTCACTGGAATCCCTAAATCTTTAATGTAATGAAAGATCTTCATGAGATATACTCTGTCACCACTGAGAAACTAAAAGGGCATTCGAGCAACTGTTTACCACAAACCAGTCAGCTACTTTATCATTTATCACCTGGTGAAATCCTAAGTGCCTGGGCTTTGGGTCTTGTTGAATCTCTTCTAGATCAAAATCTAGGGCACTTCTTCCCAACCAGTATGCCTGGCAATGAATGCCAGTCCCTGGGGAAAGCCTGAGGGTGGTGCTGAGTTTTCCTGTTTCCATGGCTCTGCCTGTGCTTGCGTGTGCGCGCACACACACGTGCACACACACACACAGCCATTCCCTTTTCTGAGTCTTTATTGGCAAAGATACTTCCAGAGGCTTAGAACCACTGGACACTTCCTCAGGCACCCACCCTCCCCTCCACTGCTACTTCTCAACTTTGCCCCCTCATTCTCGAAAATTAATCACAACAGGAAGTGAGTCTACCCCTGATGCTGTTGCACTTTTTGAAACCTGGAAGTGGGCCACATGATGTAAAAGGAAGCTAAAGGCTGGTGTACTGATCTAGAAACCTGTGATTGCCTGCTAGCTATAAATCTTCCAGGGTTTCCATTAAGAAAGAAATTTCCAAACTGCCCCCTCTTTGGCTGGAGGTAGGATTATGAAAAATCCTGACAGTTGAAGGTCTCACAGGCTAGCTCTAAGAAGACAGCCAAATGAGCCAGGCACAGTAGCTCATGCCTGTGATCTCAGCACTTTGGGAGGCCAAGGCAGGTGGATCACGAGGTCAGGAGTTCAAGACCAGCCTGACCAAAATGGTGAAACTCCATCTCTACTAAAAATATTAAAAAATTAGCTGGTTGTATATTTTTAGTAGAGATGGGGTTTCACTATCTTGGCCAGGATGGCCTCAAACTCCTGACCTCAGGTGATCCACCTGCCTTAACCTCCTAAAGTGCTAGGTATGAGCCACTGCACCTGGCCCATTCGTTTTCCTTCTTAAATTTTATCAGTGGCAGCCTCTGAATCCTCAATATGCATTTAAAATGTCTCCTTAGTTAAGTGTATCTACCCTCTTTCAAGGAAAACGTGGATTCAGCACTAAGAATGTATTTTTACCTCTGAGCATTTAAACATAGATCAATTCCCTCACTTATACTAAAGCAACTTATAGTCACCAGAATTGCCCTTCTCTTTCCTCAGAAATGTCCTCATTCCTGAGAAATTTTACCCCAGTCTGCTGAGAGCCGTTCTACCTCTGTGCAACCCTGAAAACTAGCCTTCTTTTGAGATGCCCTCATTTCCTCACAGACTCAGCAGCTGGGCCTTAGGTGAAAGTACTTTGGACCCTCAACTATGCCTCCTGGGCTAATGCCCAAAAGCTATAATGTGAAATTGAAGAGATCGTCTTGGATGCTGGGAGGAATCAAGTCAGTCAGTAACAACCACTCTTCTCGGTCCTTGAAGCAGCTTTATTATGCCTAAGTCCATATTCTGCCATGACCTGGCAGAGGGAAGAGGCTTAGCACTGGAACCTGAAGAGCGGACTCAAATTTCCTCCTCTGCGACTTGCTACAGGCTGGGTGGCCCAGGGGATTCTCTGAAACTCCTTTGTTTCCAGCCCCACAGAGCTGACTTCCAAGATAGCGATTGGGAAAGCTAACCCTAAGATGCCATGTCAACGAGTTGTTTTGATAACATCAAGAGATCATCTGCGATAGTACAGATTCATTTTTCCCAATATATACCCTCATCCTAATTGCTACACACTTGGAATAACTCACCTTCCCCTGCCCTCAAACCTATTTTCAAAATAATGCAAACAGAACACCTAAATAAAGGCATGCTTGTCCCCTGCCTGGCAGAAGTAAAGCCTCTGCTGGAGGTAAAGAGAACATGGAGTCTGGCTAATTCTCAGGAAAGTCCCAAGCATGATGAGCATCAGATGTAGGGGGATGTGGGATAAGCAGAAACAGAAAGGGTACACCTTGAGGCTAACAGAAACCGGCGTGCCAATGAGGGGATCCGTTTGCGACTCAAGTAAGATTTAGGGACATATCCAAATAACTAAGGCACTGTCCTAAATGTCTTGAGGGAAAAGGCACCCCAAAATATAACCTCTACATAATCACAGACATTAACATGCCATCATGAAATGGCAACACACTGCGAAAGAACGCTAGCGAGGTGAGCGGCAGGGGAGCATGCTGGGTGGACAAGGCCGGTATTTAGAAGTCAGACCCACCTTAGCTGCGTGACCACTGCTGTCACTTAAGACTACTTGGTCTCACTTTCCTCATCCATGACAAGGGTGCCACAATCAAACTCACCAGGCCAGGAAGAAATGCACTGTGCCTAGGACCCATCTCTACTATTGGATTTCACCATGCTGTCTTGACATTCATTAGACATAACACAACTGATTTTTTGACTAGGCGCTGCATGCCACCTGGGCAAAGAAATCTGTCTCTTTTTCTCTCAATCTCTGGAGTCCATCTAACACAATGCCTGACAATCCTCGGGGCTTGATCAATTTTATTCCATTTACAACTGAAAAATGGGGTGTAAAGTAATACATGATAAACTCTAAAACACTTTATAAGTTATATAAATATGTAAAAGGTAAGTTATTGAAAGTAATTAAAGGACACAGGTCAATTTAGAAGCCTGAAATGGCATTGAAAGGTAAGGACTGGTAAGGCTGTCTCCAGTTCTACTCAGGGGAGAATAGTATTTTGACCAGTACACTTATGAATATAATCTCTTAGGCCAAGTTATCTCTAGTGTGGAGAAAGGAAACTTCCAGTTTTTGTCTGGAGAGGATACCCCTCAGAATCACTCCAGGCCACCTACATATTAACTGGTTCCCACATACAAGAAAATGTCACGCCTGGCTGGTATTTGGAGAAGCCAGCTTGGCAGGTGAGTTCCATGCTGCAAATAAAGCATTCAACTTCAGACCCTCATCAAGTCTAAATTTGAATTGGTAGATTTAGATGTCAGCTTGATAAAATCCATCATCTAAAATGCAGAAGCCAGCCTGGGCAACATGGCAAAACCCCCTCTCTACCAAAAATACAAAAATTGGCTGGGCGTGGTGGTGGTGTATTCCTGTAGTTGTAGCTACTTGAGAGGCTGAGGAGAGACAATCACTTGAGCCAGGAGGTCAAGGCTGCAGTGAGACATGATGGTGCCACAGCACTCCAGCCTGGGCAACATAGTGAGACCCTTTCCTACCTTCGCAGGAGGCTGAGGTGGGAGAATTGCTTGAACTCAGGAGTTGCAGTGAGCTGAGACCACACCACTGTACTCCAGCCTGGGCAATAGAGCGAGACTATGTCTAAAAATAATTAAATAATAAACAGGAAGAAACAAAGATAAATAAATAAATACATAAAATGCAAAAGAAGGAATCAACAGTTCCTTCCAGTTTTTTTTCTCAGAGGTGGAGTCTGCGAGTAGTCGCACTGAGGTGTGATCATCTCGAATTTACACCTTACCTAGCTCACAAGTGTGGCAGGGAAAGGCAGTGGCGCAGAATACCAGGCACAGTGACTGGACACAAAATCATTGCTCAAAAGCTCCTTGTTCTACTGAGCCAGCAGTGTAGGACCTTCTCCTAATAAAATCAACAGCAGCAACAGGAATATAATGGCCCCTTTCCTGGATATATGGCCTTTCACAGTTAAGAGTTTCCATACACATTAAAGTGATGCCTGGAGGCATATAAGCCAGGTGTCTCTACTTTCATTTTCTTTCTTTCTTTCTTTTTTTTTTTTGACAGAGTTTCACTCTTGTCACCCAGGCTGGAGGGAAACGGCACAATCTAGGCTCACTGCAACCTCCACCTCCTGGGTTGAAGCAATTCTCTTGGCTCAGCCTCCTGAATAGCTGGGATTATAGGCACACACACCACCAGGCCTGGCTAATTTTTGGATTTTTAGTAGAGATGGGGTTTTACCATGTTGGTCAGGCTGGTTTCAAATCCTGACCTCAGGTGATTCACCTGCCTCGGCCTCCCAAAGTTCTGGGCTTACAGGGGTAAGCCACTGTGCCTGGCCTATTTTCGTTTTCTGTATGAGGAAGGTGAAGATCAGGTACCTGGGCCAACGTCACATACAAGGCAAAAGGCAGAACTGGGTTCCCATGCTACTGTTTCAGTTAGCCTCTTTCCATCGCTTCACAAAACTGGATTAACTGGAGCTGAAATAGGTCTTGGTGCTAGAATTTCCCTGCAGACCTCTGAAGCCCAGTGAAATTTTTATAGGTGCTGCTAGAGGAAGGGGCTTTCTTCTAATTACTTAGGTATGACAGAAAATAAATCGAGTCACCTCTGCCTTCTTTTTTCTCCTATGAAATGGATGTCGCATCATTTAAAAAAATGTTGAAAAAAAACAACCTTTTTTTTTTCAAGGAGTCTTTGCTGACACTATGCTCTGTTGCATCCTTAGCCTGTGATCTGGTTACGGCAGAAATGCCTGAGGATCAGGCTCTTGGTTCAAATTACCCTCCCTAGTATAGACAAGCAGGACCTGAGGATGCAAAATGATTGACTGATGTCAATCATGCTATCAAATTAGCTATTCCTTGACCTGGGTTCAACTCACATCCTGGAAAACGCGATCTGTCTTTACCCTGTCATAATCAAAACCATGGATTCTACAGGAAACTTTGTGTCTCTGTTCAGAAAAAATTAGGAAGTGGCTTTGCTTGGTCTCGATGTACCACGGCTGTCCAAGGTTAGTGCTCTGTGAGACAGCGTATGGCCAACAGGAGGACATGGTGGAGCTGTGTCAAGCTATGTGTGGCTAGTGTCGAGCAACACTATGAACTAGTGCTGTCCAATGTCCACTGTGAGCAGTTCCTGAAGGTCAGGGCTTGCTTTTTTCTTTCTCAAACAACTGCCCCTAAGAAGCCTTCATATCTAGCAGAATGTCAAAGAAGATCATTCCACAATTTTTACTTATTTATTTAGATGGGGTTTTACTCTGTCACCCAGACTGGAGTGCAGTGGTGCGATCTCAGCTCACTGCAACCTCTGCCTCCCGGGATCAAGCGATTCTCCTACCTCAGCCTCCTTGAGCAGTTGGGACCACAGGCATGCGCCACCATGCGTGGCTGATTTTTTCAATTTTCGGTTTTGCCACGATGCCCAGGCTGGTTTCGAACTCCTGAGCTCAAGCGATCCGCCTGCCTCAGCCTCCCAAAGTGCAGGGATTACAGGCATGAGCCACTGTACCCAGCCTATTCTACAATTATTGAAAACAAACTTTTACTTAGATAAACCAAAAATACAGCCAGTACTAAACTGCCCCTTGAACTCCAGAGCAGATGAGATAAACTCTGAGTCACAACTTTCTTGCCTGACTTGTCTCTTCCTGTATTCAGATTTCCTCCCATCTGAACAACTGGCTCATGGACAGAAAGAGGTTGACCTGTGGCAGCACTTGTGAGCTGTACTTCCTTTCCTTGAGTTATAAAATCTCTGGCTTTTTATCAGGCACACAGTTGCCCAGAATAAAGAATTCATTCCCAGCCTACCATGCAGCATAGGTGTGGCTGGGTGATATAAGTGCAAGGGGTGTATTCCAGTTCTAGGACACTCAAAATTAGGAGGTGGTGATCAGAGCTTCATCGGGGGGTCCATAAGGATGAGCGCAGAGCAAGGCCATACCCTAAGGGTGGCAGAGCAGGAAAACCAGACAACTGCAGAGCTACACACCAGCCTTGAACTGCCTCCATCCAGAATGTTAAGAGGGAGAGAAATAAACACATGCCACAGTAACAACCAATAAAACTCCTTCATAATTACAGCTGCAGATTCTCAGGTGGACATTTTTCTATTTAAAAGTGGTAAAATTAAATTAAACCCCAGAAGTTCTTCTTTGGCACGAGGCTTACACAAATCATTTGCAATTAAATCCCTCTGCAGGCCGGGCACGGTGGCTCACGCCTGTAATCCCAGCACTTTGGGAGGCCGAGGCGGGTGGATCACGAGGTCAAGAGATCGAGACTATCCTGGCCAACATGGAGAAACCCCGTCTCTACTAAAAAATACAAAAAATTAGCTGGGCATGGTGGTGCGCGCCTGTAGTCCCAGCTACTGGGGAGGCTGAGGCAGAATTGCTTGAACCCGGGAGGCAGAGGTTGCAGTGAGCCGAGATGATGCCACTGCACTCCAGCTTGGTGCCTGGTGACAGAGCAAGACTCTGTCTCCAAAAAAAAAAAAAAAATCCCTCTGCATTGTGTTAGTACTCACTTCTCAGAATGGAAAATATGAGAAATATCTATTGTTAATTACATGTACATTATATATTGCATTATTGTATGTTCCTGTGCTAATTGTTTTATGAGTATATTTATGGTATTTCCCATTACATAGTTATCTTTCTAGTTTTCACCTTTTGTCTTTTTCTTTCTTAATAGCCTAGGGCACACTGATGAGAGCCTAAAAGATACTGAACAAATATCTGTTTTAATGAGCATTTAAAGACCCTATAATGTAATCATATTTTAACCTTTCTCCTTCATTCCTTCACTCCTCATCCTCATGTGAGATACTCAGGTTTTGGATGGAGGAAAATACATGCCTCAGCTAAATGGCAAATTACAGTGGGGTTGCTCCACAGGTTGGCAAAACCTCAAATGCTAAATTTGTGAGTGCCAAGGGTTTAAATATATAAAATGCCTTTATTTGTGAAAGGTCTCAAAGGACTTTGTTCATTGTTGATTCATCATATCCCTTAGGTTTGCAAAATCATTTGCAATTTACAAAATACTTTCATACTCATCATCTCAGCCCTTGGAGTCAGGCTGGATATTATGGATTTACATGTTATCAACAAGGAGCCGAGGTAGGGAGTCCCTTATGGTGCTCATGCTCATGAGTTGCTCATGATGTCATTCAAGTCAAAAATCCTTGTGTGTGAATGGCCCTTTGGGTTATGTTCCTGGTCTCCCTGTTATAAGTAGCATTGCAGCAAGCCTTCTCATTCCTGTATCTTTGTAGCCTTGAGCTAATCCTTCTGTGGGATGGACTTCAAAGTGGAACCGCTGTTCAGAGACTTGAGGATGGGATACCAGCAGATAGAGGCAGTGGGAAAGCCTTCCTGGGGGAAAGATGAAGGAAAGCTCCAAAGCAGGAGGTATAGGAGGCAGGCCTAACGAGAGCATCACTTCCAGCTTTTATTTATGATAATGTAGGCCACTGCTTTCTAGCTTCAGAGTGAAATTAACTCCAAGGGGATGTCACCCAGTGAGCTGCTGGTATGGCCTGGGCTTTGGAACTCTCCAGGTATCTCGAATGGCACACAAGCCTGGGCTAGCTCACCAGATCCCTCAGGAGCTGCATCAACACATTGAGCCTGGGGAAGATGAGGTTCTGAACAGTCATTTTCTACTGGAAGGAGAACAAGCAGGAGCCTTGGCTTACAGACAACAGCAGCTGGGCAGTTGGGGCTGGCCACCATGGGAAAGGGACAGAGCAAGCACCAGATTCTGTCAAATTTAATCTATGTTAATCCTGCTTACAGTGTTGACATTTCTTTCCCACCTTCACTCTCAGGGTTTGCCTCATAGACTTTAAGACCCCTAATCTAGCCCTTTGGGTGAGTACGTAATTTGTAATTGATTCCAATGAGTTTAAAACAAATCCTTGGGCCAGGCACAGTGGCTCATGCCTGTAATCCCAGCACTTGGGGAGGCCAAGGTAGGGGCATCATTTGAGGTCAGGAGTTCAAGGCCAGCTTGGCCAATATGGTGAAACCCCATCTCTACCAAAAAATACAAAAATTAGCCATGTGTGGTGGCATACGCCTTTAGTCCCAGCAACTCAGGAGGCTGAGGCACAAGAATCATTTGAACCCAGGAGACAGAGGTTGCAGTAAGCCAAGATCATGGAGATCGTGCTATTGCATTCCAGCCTGGGCGAGAGTAAGATTCTGTCTTGGGAAAAAAAAAAAAAAAAAAGAGCTGAGCACAGTGGCTCACACCTGTAATCCCAGCACTTTGGGAGGCCGAGGCGGGTGGATCATCTGAGGTCAAGAGTTTGAGACCAGCCTGGCCAACATGCTGAAACCTTGTCTATACTAAAAATTCAAAAATTAGCTGTGCGTGGTGGCAGATGCCTGTAATCATAGCTACTCGGGAGGCTGAGGCAGGAGAATCGCTTGAATCCTCGAGGCGGAGGTCACAGTGAAAGGAGAGCATGCCACTGCACTCCAGCCTGGGCAACAAGAACAAAACTCCATCTCAAAAAGAAAAAGTCCTCTAGAGAGATTTGTTTATAATTTTTTATTTATTTATATTTTATCCTTAGAGACACAGAATGGCAGAAAGAGCTCTGGGCCTCAGGGAGTCAGAAAACCTGTTCAATTAGCTGCGCATAGTGACACATGTCTATGGTTCCAACTATTCAGCAGGCTGAGATGGGAGGATCGCTTGAGTCTAAGAGTTGGGAAGCTGCAGTGAGCCATGATGGCATCACTGCGATCCAGCCTGGGTGACAGAGGGAGACCTTGTCTCTAAAAATAAATTAAAAGAAAAGAACCTGGAAGAAAGAACAGAAGATTGAAGGGGTTGGGGGGGGAAGGGATGACTACAAATTATGCACTAGCTCCGAGACCGGCTCCTTACATACATTAACTGATGTCTGTCTTCATAGTAATACTGTAAGAATGGTGTTGGTGCTCCATTTACTGAAGAGAAAATGAAGCTTCCAGAAGTGTCTCCTCACACGCCCCCAAAAACAACTAAAACAAACCAAACCAAAAAAACAGGACTTGAATTTTCTCTGATTGTTAAGGGATTTTTCCATTGTTCCAACACTGCTGTGTCAACTAAGAAGATGCAAAAACAGTTTACTAAATGTGACTGAAGATGACAGAACACCACTACGATGATGCCAGGACCTGCAACACAGGTTCACTAAGAATTTTTGAGTCTCTCTGGAGGTCAGCCAGCTGCATATTCTCAGGCTGGACGAGGGCCCTAGGACTGCCTGGTAAGAAGTCCACTTAGCAGGTGAGTAGCTGCCATTTCCTGAGACATCTACCCTCCATTTAGAGAAATCTTCTCAGAAGGGCCAAATGTGTATCTTTCTCCATTTAAAATATCTTTATTCACATGCATTTCTAAGGTGTCCCTCAGTTTCTTCCCTATCATTTTCACCTTTTTACCCTTCTTGGCAGCACATAAAGCATAACTCGAGTTATGTGGGTAGACGCAAAGAGGAGCTTGTCTGGAAGACCTTCATATACACTGATTGGGATTACATGCCCCACCTCCACATGTGTAAATAGGCTGAGAATCATCCTTGCTCCCTCTCACTACATTAGATCTTAGTAGTTCTACTTTAGACCCGCCCTTCAACTGCTCCCCTTCCTCTCTGTTCTCACGGTCACTGCCTTACTTAAGGTCTCCTTATCTCTCACCTGCAATAGTGTGCTAATTTGTCTTTTTGGTCAGCTCCCCCACAGCCTGCTGCTTTGGTCCTGTGCACCTTCCCTTCATAACTACTTAAGTAAGCTGCTAGTATTACTTACTCAAGGTATAGGCAGCTTCCTAGCTCTCACCAAGAACACAGGACACAACCAAGTTGACCAGCTTGAGTGCGGCAGCAAGCCCATTGCCCGACTGAGTCCTACAATGATAAGGTACAGCAAAGTGTGTGTCTGTTGTGGGGTGCACTGTGTTCCCTCCAAGAAAGATATGTTGAAGTCCTAGGCCACAGTATCTGTGAATGTGACCTTACTTGGAAATAACTTTTGCATATAGAATCAAGTTAAGATGAAGTCAGCAAGGTGGGCCTTAATCCAAGATAACTCACGTCCTTGGTAAGACGAGAAGACAAACAGAAACAGACACAGGGAGAAGGTCTTGTGTTGATGGAGGCAGAGATTGGAGCGATGCAGCCACAAGCCAAGGAATGCAAGGCTGGCCAGCGACACGAGAAGCTGAGCAAAAGCATGGAACAGAATCTCCCCAACCTTTGGAAGGAGCATGGTCCTGGTGTCCAAGATGATTTTGAATCCTAGCCTTCAGAGTTGTGAGAAAACACATTTCTGTTGTTTTAAGCCACCAGTTTGTGGAAATTTGTTAAGGCAGCCCTAGGAAATGAATTATGGTAGCTAAAGAAAGGTGGGATGGGCTGACCAACAAGATGAAAGAAGCGTTCATGCCCAAATTCCTCTAGTTCACAAAGTTGCCTTTGGAAGTTTCGTATATATACTCTGTAAGAAGCTAGTGGTCTCAGAATTAAGGTTCTAAAGAAGAAATAAGATTTTGTTAAAAATTTCCACTTTCTGCAGGACAAAGTCCAAGCCCTTAGTGTGGGAGGTAAGCCCTCTCAAGTCTGACCCCAACCTGCCTGTCCCAAGTACCTGTGTACTCATGATCGTCTTCTCCCTCCCCCTCTCTGCTTGCATGCTGACCTCCAGCCATCACTCTGCCCTGGAGTCCAGTGACTGATTCTCACGCACAGTAGACAACAGGCATGGTCACGGCAACCATCCAGGGTGGCCCTGGGCGCACATCATACCGAGTAAACCCACGAGGTCCTTTCTCTAGAACAGCAGTCCCCAACCTTCTTGGCACCAGGGACAGGTTTTATAGAAGACAATTTTTCCACGATGGTCATATGAGTGGGATGGTTTCGGGATGAAACAGTTCCATTTCACATCATCAGGCATTAGATTCCAACAAGCATACCACCTAGTCCCTCACATGTGCAGTTCATAACAGGGTTCATGCTCCTATGAGAATCTAATGCCACCGCTGATTTGATAGGAGGCGGAGCTCAGGCGGTACGTTCACTCATCCATGCTCAACCTCCTGCTGCGCATCCCAGTTCCTAACAGGCCATGGACCGTATTGCCCAGGGGTTGGGGACCCCTGCTCTAGAAAACCAAAAATTTGGGCAATTCTGAAGCAAGCAGAAGGACCTGCAGCTTTGGCCACAGTAATCACAGGGGTTTACCATAAAAGAAGCATAAAACATAATTTAGTGGGTATTTCCAGCACTACGTAACAGGAAATCCCAGTTGGTGTTACAGGCAATGCTATGGTTTAAACGTGTCTTCCAAAGTTCATGTGGTCAAAACTCAATCCCTAACGCAACAGTGCTGAAGAGTAGAAAAAGGTGGGACCTTTAAGACAGGCTTTGGTCATGAGGACTCTGCTCTCAGGAATAAATCGGTACTGTTATCGTGGGAGTGGGTTTGTTTTAAAACTGAGCATGGTGCTCTCTTGCTATCGCTCCCACATGTTCTCACCCTTTCTCATGCACTCTCTTGCCATGTGATGCCTTCTGCTGTGTTGAAGCAGCAGGAAGAACCTCACTTGATGCAGCCCCTCGAGCCTGAACTTTCGAGCCTCCAGAACTGGGAGAAACACAATTTATTTGCATTATAAATTACCCAGTCTGTGGTATTCAGCTATAGCAAACCAAATGGACTACATTGCTCAGCCATGTACTTTCTCTCTTAATTCACTTTGATTTTTCATCACAAAATAAATAATTGAGTCAAAAGAACACACAGGAGAGCATCTAATGCACGGTCACGTTCCCTCATCAAATCAGTTGTCTAGCTGGGGAAATGACTACCACACATCAATCTAAGCATAATACACGGCAACAAATGAAATTTTAGGATTTCATTTTTAAAATGCAAAGAGTTCAGAGACGAGAAAAGATCTGTGTGCACCGGTCAGGAAAGGTTCCATGGCGGAACAGGAACTTGGGCCAAGCCTGGAGGAAGCAGAGGACTCAGCCACTGGGAGGAGGGGGACTTTCCAGGGACAACACAAGTGAAGAAACAGAAGCATCAAGGAACAGCTGTCACTACCGCCAGGAAACATTTGTGTTTAGAGCACCATTCTTTTTTTTTTAAGAGACAGAATCTTGCTCTGTCTCTTGTTCCTGGCTGGAACAGTGGTATCATCATAGCTTACTGCAGCTTCAAACTCCTGGGCTCAAGCAATTCTCCTGCCTCAGCCTCCCAAAGTGCTGGGATTAGGCGAGAACACCATTCCTGATGATGCTGGTTCACAAAATGGGGCCTCCAGACCAGCTGCATCAGAAACACCAGGACACCTGTTAGAAAGGCAAAGTCTTGGGCCCCACCCCAGACCTACTAAATAACATGCTCTGGGCATGGGGGTGAGGCCCAGCCATCTGTGCTTTAACAAGTCCTCCAAGAGATTCTGGCTAAGGCTATTGAGAACCACTGCTTTAGTGAGAAGACTTATAAGTTTATAATTATCTATTCCTACAGAAGAAACACTGAAATCCTCTCCAACTAGATGACTCTCTTTTTTTTTTTCTTTTTTCTTTTTTTTTTTTTTTGAGATGGAGTCTTACGCTGTTGCCCAGGCTGGAGTGCAGTGGCACCATCTCAGCTCACTGCAACCTCCGCCTCCTGGGTTCAGGCAGTTATTCTGCCTCAGCGTCCCAAGTAGCTGGTACTACAGGCGCGTGCCACCATACCTGGCTAATTTTTTGTGTGTGTTTTTAGTAGAGACAAGGTTTCACCATCTTGGCTAGGCTGGTCTCGAACTCCTGACCTCATGATCTGCCCACCTCAGCCTCCAAAAGTGCTGGAATTACAGGCGTGAGCCACCACGCCCATCCCTCTCCAACTAGATTTCATTTAGCTCTTGATATAACCCAAATGGGGGTACACGTGAAGGCAGAGACAGTGTATGGACATATGTGTCCCCTTCCACCCCTCACAGATCAAATCAGCCACCTGACTGCCAGGAAGCAAGTGTTAATAAGTGCTTGAAGGAGATCTGGAAAAATTCATTATTTAAGGAAACAACACAGGTCTCAAGTCATGCTTCTATGGGACAAGAAATCTTCTGTACTAATGATAAAGAAAGTGACTTAATTGTGGTTATCTACGACCCTGGAATAATAATGGGAGTACAGATGAAACTACTCCCCTATCACTCCATCATCTTTCAGTGACCATTTTGCAGCACGTTCTCCTATGCTCACATCCCGGAGATGAGAGGTACATGCTCTTGTATTTCAAGCTCTGGTATCTGAGGACCTCCAACAATTCCTGACTTCCACCACTCCTGCCAAATGAAGGCTGGATTTATTTTGATTTGTGTTGGCTCTGCAGCCCCTTGTTAAGTAAACTAGGACTCTGTGTCTGGCCAATGCATTCACAAAGAGAAAAATAGAAGGAATCAAAGTGAATTATAGGGAGAGAGGGAGGGGGAAGTTCCCTGGAAGTCTAAAAGTAGGAACCAAGGATGGTATTTTTGGCTTGGGACTTTCTGTACCACATGAAATTATGAGAATGACTTAATTGCTCCTGCTCATTTGAAACCTGAGTGAGACCATAATGGCCGGGTTACACCCAGACCGACTGGAACAGGAGTTAGACAGGGTGGCCTCCTGCCAGCTAAACCTGCTCTGCAAGCACAAGCGACTGTGTCATTCACGTTTTCAGGCCTGAGCTGAGTCTGATGATGGCCAGTATTGCTTTTGTTCTCAATCTTCCTGTCATAGACAGTGCAGAGTTGGTTATAGGGGACTGCCATGTTAGGGGTAGCCAGAAGGGCAGAGGTGGGCTCCAGAAAGCCTAGGTTTCTGGATTAGGTTCTAGTCTTTTCTCTACCTCGCTGCTATGTGCACTTAGGCAGCCATTTAAACCATTATCTGTATCCTAGTTCCCTCATCCCCTGAATAAGAATGGCAACTATGTGCCTTAACTATTCCGCACAATGCTGGAGAGAATAAACTGAGAAAATAGATTCAAAGAACTTCTTTCTCAAAGAACTACTGAGAGTGATTCCTGGACTCTTGGATTCACATAGAATCTTTGGCATCCCTCCTTCCCACATCCTGAGATGGATACCTACTGAGTTGCCTGCCATGATTCCCTCTCTGCAGGAGGTAGCAGACATAATGGCTAATGCCACCCTGCCACCTGGCCACAGGAGAAGGCCTCTGCCCCAAGCCAGACCAAGTGATCTCACTACCAGAAATGTATAATGGGAAAATTTAGGGACTGAGTGGTCAGTGGCTTAGGCTCATTACACTACCCAGTGATTTTCAGACTGGGGCAGTTCTGCTCCCCAGGGGACATTTGGCAGAATATGGACTCATTCTTGGTTGTCAGATTGAGGACGGCGTTTCTAGTGGGTGGGGACCACGGATGCTGCTAAACATTCTCCTATCCACAGGACAAATCCCCACAACAAACAACTCTCTGGTCTAAAATGTAGTAGTGTTAATGATGAAAAACCCTGGCTTAGCTGACTGCTGGAGGTGGAGGGACTGAGGAGCAGGCAGCTTCCATATAGCTCCAACCAATCGTTACCACAGGTGGGAATGAGGCCTCAAGGTTGCCAGGTCTGATTTTTCTAGAGAAGCTGGAAATCTGGATTTCCATAAGAAATCTTTTGATTTTTAAGCACCGGCTCCATTTTTAATAAATGTATGGGACGAATAAACACATCTCCAGGCCTCATGGAGCCTGGGGGCCACCAGTTTGCACCTTCTGATAGGGAGAGGAGACCCAAAGTCTCCTTTACTTGAGCTCCTTGAAGCTATCTGGCTTCTCCCCTTCCTTGGATGTTGTGAGGCAACAGACTACGATTTTTTAAAGTTGTCTGTGTTGCCTAAGAAATGGCTTCCATTACATGTCCTTAACTAGTATACAACTCCTACCTCTTTCTCTCTCACTCACTTCTTCAGCTATATCTTTTGACCTGATTGCCATCCCTATCCACATAAAATATTTTAATTTCAGAATTGGAAGTGGTCTTACAAAACGTCTAGTTCTTGTGGGGAGGGAGAGTTTTAGGAAAAGTAGCTAATGCATGCTGGGCTTAATACCTAAGTGATGGGTTGATAGGTGCAGCAAACCACCATGGCACACGTTTACCTATGTAACAAACCTGCACATCTCACACATGTACCCTAGAACTAATTTTTTTTTTTTTTAAAAAAAGTCTATTTCTGATCTACTAAGAAAAAAAACACTAAGTTACTTAACCTCCCTGTGCCTCAGTTTCTTCATTTGTAAAACGGATATGATACTCATACCACTTCATCAGACTGTAAGACTGAGCTCTTATATGTGCAATGATTAGTTAAAAACTATCATATTAACCTCTTCCTTGAATTCTTTGCCTTTGGAAATAATGCCCCAACACTGCTGCTATTGCTGAAAATAAACATATTAAAATTAGCACACTTAGATTATGATTGGTGTTTATATTTGTCTGAGGCTTAGCATAAAAACTTGCAAAGGTGGAATTTGAGCATTAACTCAAACTTTCTCACTGGCAAATAAGCTGCGACCCATCAGCTCACTCAGACACGGTTTTGGAACATTTTATAGACACTGAGGAATATTTTTGCCTTGAGGCATCCATGCGCCAACAAGTACCAGAGTGGTTTGGCTCGTGGTGATTCTCAGGAGGAGCCTGAGCAGCAGGAGACAGAGCAAGTAAGGAGAGGGCAGCTGTCAAACCATCAGACCTCCACTTGCCAAAACCAAAAAAGCATACAAGAAATTCTTGGGCCAGAGGGCAACAATCTCTCACCATCTTAAGAATTTAGTGTATCCAAGCTTATGGCTAATCTAACCTGTCACAAGGGCTGTGGCTTTCTTTGCCAAAGCCAAATCATTCTGGCCTGAATTCTTGCCAATACCACTTGACCCTCATAAAAGTCCTTGACAGCAGAGTGGATGCCATTTTTCCCTCTGCTTTGAAAAGCTTCCTTGCCGGCACCCATTACAAAGAGAATAGGGTCTGCTCTCTAGACTGGAGGCCAAAATGCTAATTAACTCATACCCAAGTCTGCCAAAAAATTTTGTGGGCAGCACTCTTTCTTCCCAGCAGTGTTATAGAGAGAAGAGAAAGAGAAAATGAATGGAAATGAATAAAAGCCAGAAAGAATTTTGATATTAAGACCAAATAACTGCATGTGCTTCTTTACATTTGACTTTCCCACTTGGAAAGTCACTTCTTGACCATATAAACTGGTCTTTCAATTATAAAATTTATCTCGTCATGTACACAATAGACACCAATCTTCTTGCTTTCCATAGCGAGCTTCACAGAGGATTTATGTGAGGTCTATGGGGTCTGTTAGCAAGTCTTTAAAAATATTTCTATGAAAGCACTGTGCTTTGTAAGAAAGATACCACACAAAGCAAATAATGCAACTACAGTAGGGAAATAAATCTGGACTCTATCCTAGTACCTGTGAAAGTCGGTATTAGTAAGATATCACTCCTAAATGCAAATAACTAACTTCCCATGGCTTTATCAGCAGCAGAGCTAAACAAGTAACCTCAGTAGCCCAGCAGTATTCTAGAGTATTAAGCTGTCTTCTTGCTAGGAATGGCTTCCCCTCTAGGCAGAGAAAAAAGTGTGTCTAATGTTTGTATATGCCAAAAGGGGCATGTACATTCCAATCTTTATCCATTTATCCATCATCCATCCATCTATTCAATAAATATTAATGGTCCAGATACTTTGCTATGAGTTCGCAGAAAGAAATGAAGAAGGCACATACATTACCTGGCCTCATAGAGCTTACAGTCCAATAAGGCAAACAGAGAAGTAAACAAGCAATGCTAACAGTCTGATAAGAGCTGTGTATGGTAAGACATACCCTTCTCTCCCTCCTCCCTAAAGAAACCTGGAACTAGGTGCTGAAAGCTGGTAACTAAGAAGAATTTGATCTGGCATGAGACATGATAACATGCAAAATGCTCAGGGTAAACGCTAAACTCACAATGACTATGGGCAACGCAACAGAAAAACTTATTTGGGAAGAGAGCAGCTACAAAATACCTCCGTAAAGAAGGCTCTTGTGGTAGAACATGCAAGATGAACACTTGGAGCAGCTTCCAGCCCAGAAAACAGCACTCCAAACCTAGGATGACCACACAATCTGTCATCAGAGAGGCAGTGCTGGTAGTTTCAGTTTCAGGAATGCCCCATATTACTTTGGAAGTCTGGGCAGGGGTGGAATTTCTGTTCTTCGGAGCAGTAAACCCTGTGTAAGAAGGGGAGGCAGAACTAGGGGACAGATTTGGGAAAACAAATTGGCTTGTCAGGGCCTAGGGATGCTAAAGATGAACAATAAGAGACAGAGAGAATGCTGGTGTGACAGAATGAGGGCATGAAACAGGAACTTTTCTAAGTCCTTCATGTAGGCTAACTCAGTATTGACAACGGAGCCACATAACCTCATGAGGCAGGTATGATTATTAGCACGCCCATTCTACAGATGTAACTGAGGTCGAAGGTTATGAAATTTGTTTCAAAGTAGCTAGTAAGTCATAGAGCCAGAATTCAAATGCATTCAGCCTGGTTCTGTAGTTCAGGGGGGCAGAAGAGTTTAGATCTGCCAAAATAGGAAATGGGGAGTCACTCAAGACATTTAAGCAAGACACTGTGTAATTACAATTGTGATTTCATGAATGCATGTAGTCACCACATGTAGGATGAACCAGAGAGGAAATGGAAGATAAATGGCATTTAATGAATGCCTCCGGTGCGCCCAGGACCCTCCAACCATTATCTCATAATCCTACCTCATTATCCAACAATCACTCTGGAAGAGGCAGACGTGGAGGTCCCATCTTCCCAGTGCTAGAACTAAGTCTCAATATGGTTCAATATCTTGCCCATTCACTCCTGTATGCAATAGAACTGAGCCCAACAGAGACTACCATGAAAGCCCCTACTTTTTCCACCACACCGTCCTGGAAATGCTAGATGCAAGGAACTAGGCAGTGGTTTTTATAACTGTCAAAGTGAGTGGTCATGAGAACTAGAGGAATAAAAGGATGACATACTTGATAACTGATTAGACACAAAAATCAGACAAGAAATTAAAAACAAAAAACAAAAAAGGACATAAGGTTTCAAAATTATAAGTCTAGAACACTTACATTTACATTCATAGACATTAGGAAGTTACAAAAGAGAAAGATATTTTTGTTTTACTAGAGTTTGGGGGTAGGAAGTGGTAGAAGCCTATCAGAATGTTGACTAAAAATACTAACATTTATTGAGTACTTACTGTTTCCCAGGCATTGTACTAAGGACTTTACGTGCACCAATTAACTTAATCCTCACAAAACTCTGATATATATATATTATTATTATCCCCATTTTAAAGATGAGGAAAATGAGAAAGTCACTCAAGATTACACAGTGAGTAAACTGCAAAGTTGGACTTGAACTCAGGTCTATTTGACTTTCTGTCTTATAGAAACTGGGCATTTTCAACCTCAGAGAAGACATGATAGTGGGTTAAGAAGACTCGCATGACTGGGTAATGCTAGAGCAGCAGAACCAGAATGAATGGGTGTCATTTAAAAATACATTTTAGTGGCTAGGTGAGGTGGCTCATGCCTATAACCCTAGCACTTTGGGAGGCTGAGGCGGGTAGATCACTTGAGGTCAGGAGTTTGAAACCAGCCTGGCCAACATGGTGAAACTCTGTCTCTACTAAACATATAAAAAAAATTAGCCAGGTGTGGTGGTGAGCGTCTGTAATCCCAGCTACTTGGGAGGCTGAGGCGGGAGAATTACTTCAACTGGGGAGGCAGAGGCTGCAGTGAGCAGAGATCACACCACTGCACTCCAATCTGGGTGACAGAGCAAGTCTCCATTTAAAAAAAAAAAAAATTAGCTCAAACATGAAGTTTCTGTGATAATCTTTGTTTATTCTAACCTTAAAAGAAAATAAATGCATGATATGAAATTATTTTTAAAAATTAAAATAATGCAGTTGTCCCAACATTTCTAATAAGTTTAGCTGCTGAAAAATAAGCAGGACTGGAAGTTTTAGCCAGAGCCATCAGGCAAGAGAAAGAAATAAAAAGCACCAAGACAGGAAAAGAAGCAGTCAAACTACCTTATTTTTGCTGATGATGTAATTCTATACCTGGAAAACCCTAGAGACTCCTCCACCAAAGGCTCCTAGAACTGACAAGTGACTTCAGTAAAGCTCAGGATACAAAATCAGCCTACAAAAATCAGTAGCATCTCTACACACAAATGACATTCAAGTTATGAGCCAGATCAAGAATGCAATCCCATTTACAATAGCAAAAAAAAAAAAAAAAAAAAAAAAAAAAAAAAAAAAAAAAGAAAGAAAAAAAACCTAAAATACCTAGGAATACATCTAACCAAGGAGGTGAAAGATCACTGCAAGAACTATAGAACACTGTTGAAAGGAATCATAGATGACACAAATAAATGGTAAAACATTCCATGCTCATGCATTCAAAGAATCAGTATCATTAAAATGGCTGTACTGCCTAAAGCAATCTACAAATTCTATGCTATTTCCATCAAACAATCAATGTTATTTTTCACATAACTACAAAAAAATTTTCCAAAATTCCTATGAAACCAAAAAAGAACCTGAATACAAAAGCAATTGTAAGCAAAAAGCATAAAGCCAGAGACATCACATTAGCTGACTTTAAACTACAGTATAAGGGTACAGTAACCAAAACAGCATGGTACTAGTACAAAAATAAACACACTGACCAATATTCTGTTCTGCTCTGTTCAATAGAGAACCCAGAAATAACCTGAACACCTATAATCATCTGATCTTTGACAAAGTTGACAAAAATAAGCAATGCGGAAAGAACTTTCTATTCAATAAATGGTGCTAGGGTACCTGGCTAGCCATATGCAGAAGAATACAATTCAACCCTACCTTTCATCATATACAAAAATTAACTCAAGATGGATTAAAGATTTAAATCTAAGACCTCAAACTATAAGAATCATAGACAAAAACCTAGGAAACACCATTCTGGATATCAATCTTGGGCAAGAATCTATGATTAAGTACTCAAAAGCAATTGCAACAAAAACAAAAACTGACAATGGAACCTGATTAAAGAGCTTCTATACAGCAAAAGAAACTCTTAACAGAGTAAAAAGACAATCTACAGAATGGGAGAAAATATTCACAAACTATGCATCTAACAGAGGTCTAATAACCAGAATCTTTTTTTTTTGAGATTGAGTCTCGCTCTGTCGCCCAGGCTGAAGTACAACGGTGCACTCTTGGCTCATTGCAACCTCCACCTCCCAGGTTCAAGTGATTCTCCTGCTTTAGCCTGCCTAGTAGCTGGGATTACAGGCACGCTGCACCGCACCCAACTAATTTCTGTATTTTTAGTAGAGATGGGTTTTTACCATGTTGGTCAGGCTGATCCCAAACTCCTGATCTTGAGATCCGCCCGCCTCAGCCTCCCAAAGTACTGGGATTACAGATGTGAGCCCTGGCACCTGGCCTATATCCAGAATCTTTAAGGAACTTTAACAATTGAACAAGCAACAACAACAACAAAAATCCCATTAAAAAGTGGGCAAAAGACATGAACAGATACTTCTCAAAATAAGACATAGAAACTGTTAAAAAACATGAAAAAATGCTCAACATAACTTATCATAGAAATGCAAATCAACACCACAATGAGATACAATCTCACACCAGTCAGAATGGTTATTAGAAAGTCAAAAAACAACAGATGGTGGTAAGGCTGAGGAGAAAAGAGAACAATAGCACACTGTAGGTGGGAATGTGAGTTCAGCCACTGTGGAAAGCAGCTGGGAGATTTCTGAAAGAACCTAAAATAGAACTGCCACTCCATCCAGCAATCCCATTACGAGGTATACATACAAAAGAAAATGAATTGTTCTATCAAAATGATACATGTACTTTTATGTTTACCACAGCACTATTCACAATAGCAAAGACATGGAATCAACCTAGGTGCCCATCAACAGTGAATTGGATAAAGAAAATGTGGTACATATATACCATGGATTACTATACAGCTGTAAAGAAGAACAAACTCATGTCCTTTGTAGCAACCTGCATGCAACTGGGGGCCCTTATTATAAGCAAATTAACACAGGAACAGGAAATCAAATATCCTATGTTCTCATTTATTTTTATTTATTTATTTTTGCAACAGAGTCTTGCTCTGTTGCCCAGGCTGGAGTGCAGTGGCATGATCTTGGCTCACTGCAAGCTCCACCTGGCTACTTTTGTATTTTTAATAGAGATGGAGTTTCACCATCTTGGCCAGGCTGGTCTTGAACTCTTGACCTTGTGATCTGCCCACCTCAGCCTCCCAAAGTGCTAGGATTACAGGCGTGAGCCACCATGCCTGGCCTGTTCTTACTTATAAGTGGGAGCTAAACATTGGGTACTCATGGACGTAAAGATGGCAACAATAGACAATGCTGACTACTAGAGGCAGGAGGGAGGGAGGTGGGTAAGAATTGAAAAACTAACTATACCCCATCTCTACAAAAAAAAAACAAAAATTCATCAGGAGGCTATGCGGGAGGATGCACTGGGAGAATCATCTGAGCCCAGGAGGTTGAGGTTGCAGTGAGCTAAGATCACACCACTGCACTCCAGCCTGGGTGACAGTAAGACCCTGGCTCAAAAAAAGAAAAGAAAAACTGGCAGGGCACAGTGGCTTATGCCTGTAATCCTGGCACTTTGGGAGGTCAAGGCAGGCAGATTACCTGAGGTCGGGAATTGGAGACCAGCCTGGCCAACATGGCAAAACTCTGTCTCTACTAAAAATACAAAAAAATTAGCTGGGCCTGGTGGTGGGCACCCCTAATCCCAGCTACTTGGGAGGCTGAGACAGGAGAACTGTTTGAACCTTGGAGGCGGAAGTTGCAGGGAGCCAAGATCACACTACTGAACTCCAACCTGGGGGACAGAGTGACACTGTCTCAAAAAAAAAAAGAAAAGAAAAGAAAGAAAGAAAAGAAAAACTATGCTCAGTACCTAGATGACCTCAGCATCACACAATACACCCAAGTAACAAACCCACATGTGTACCCCTTGAATCTAAAATAAAAGATGATGTGTTTTGTAACACCTTTACAACATAAGAAACAGTCAACCTAAAACTGTATCTGTACTTAAAAACTGCTCTGAAAATTCTTACCTTAAAAGCTATTTTTTAATTTTGAAAAGTGAACTTAAAAATAAAAAAGAAACCCACAGCATTTTTCACTATAAAAGACTAAATCTTTTGTGGTTAAACAATCCAAATCATACGAGTGTTTAGTCAAGCGTTTTTCAAGTTCAAAGTGCTTACCTAGCACATGTAAGAAGGAAGCCACCAGAGCCAGCGATGGGCTGAAAGGAAATTGTCCTGCTTACCTGGCTATTTTAAAAACATAAGTGGTTCTGTCAGAGGGAAAGTGAAATCTAATAGAGTCCTGACCCAGATTGTATTGATTCTAAAAAGCAGATTGGGAAAAAGAAAAAGGAACATGGGTTTTGAGTTTGCTTTTTCATTTAACATATCTTAAACCAGAATACATCTTATAAAACATATTCTATATTACTGTATCATATATTATACCATATCTTCTATTGTAATAGAAGACATGTCTTAATTTAGTTAGCAGTATTTTTTTAAAGATACATAAAAATGATGCTTCTTGAAAAATCAATGGCAACAAAAATGGAAGATTGACAGAAAACATTTGCTTCTAAAACTAAAACAAATAAAACCAATGGTTTTGATGAAACATGTTTATGTTAATTTCTTAACATAAAACATGAACGATTTCAACAAGGGAATTCACATTCAGATTTAAAATTAAAGGTGATATGGTGAATGGCTGTGTGCATTTGTCTGATGACTACATTGATATCGCTGAACGCTGCAAGGCCCCAGCACACTGGAGGCGACGGGGACCTGGAAGTTAAGGGAAAACAGCAGGCTTGGGACAAAGGCTGCAGCCAGAGAGGGGCCTGGCTGCCCATAAGAGCCTCTGGGGGGCTGTCACCTTCTATTATTACTAGAGCTTGCGGAACGTGTGTTGAGTTTAAAGCAGCAAAGACATTTCATGAGCCCACAGTGAATTCTCCAGCTCCATGGAGAGAAAGCCACTAAAAGCAGGAAACAAAACAAAACAAAAACGGAATCCTTAAGAGAGCTGAGGTCCAAGATCTAATCTGGGCAAAGTGAGGGGTCTTCCCATGTGCCCTCAGTTCTCAAGAGGAGAATCCACTTTGGCCAAAAATCATAAATAGGCAAAGAAGGCTCAGTTGACAGAAGGTGAGATAAGTACCTATATTCATGTGGACAGTGAGGCAGAATGAATGACACCTGAACTGTTAGAAAACCCAAACTTCAATTAATTCTATGCTGCAGTCTCCTAGGTGTGCAAGCACCTAAAAGTGGAATCATCACTCACATCCATTGACTCCTTGGTTACATAAGAGAGATTATGTTTTTAAATTTTAAAAACAAGAACATTAAAAAGAAAATCAATGGGCCGGGCGCAGTGGCTCACGCCTGTAATCCAAGCACTTTGGAGGCCAAGGTGGGCGGATCACCTGAGGTCGGGAGTTCAAGACCAGCCTGACCAACATGGTGAAACCCCATCTTAAAAAAAAAAAAAAAAAAAAGAAAATCAATGACACTATGGGAAAGGAGGCCACCCCCTCCCCTATGAGCGACACATGTGAGAGCCTTGTGCTAAGCCCTTCATAAATGACCTGCTTCTGGGTCTGGGTTTTTTAAAAAAAAATCAGGCTGTCTTTGGAGTTGGGCAGGTTTTGGGGAGTATCTGGGTTGGTGCAAGGGGAGGAAAAAGTAGAGAAGAAGCGCAACTCAGACATGCTGCCAGATAGAGCTCCTCAAGTTCAAAGTGACATTCTTCTCCCTGAAGCCCAGGTAGGAGAAAGACCTGTGTCCCACCTGTATTAAACCCCATCCCAAGCCCCGCACAGAGAAGGGAGCGTACAGCAGGGCCTGAGAACTATTGGCTGAATGAATGCTCAAGTGCTGCACCTATTTCTTTCACACTGAAGGGGACTTTAGCAGGAAAATTGAGCCTTCTGTCCTAAAGGTGTTAAAAGACTCCTAAAGGCCTTACTTCTATCAGGGAGTAATTAAGGCATAAAGAAAAATCCAGAGAGTCTCAACTACAAGTACATTTCCCATTTACAAAACTTCAAGTAATAGTTGGATTTGTTTTTATTTTTAGCATTCTAAGGATTTTTGAAAAAAAAAAAAGCCTTTTGACTGAAGAACTATCTTCCCTTCAGTAGGTTTTAACGATTTAAGTGAATTCAATTTTCCTTTTTTATTGGGGAAAAATTGCCCAATAAAAAAGGAAAATTTAGGCCTTAAATTCCTGCAATGAGTCTCAGTCAGTAGGCTGTGACATCAACTGACCAGCACCTATGTGCACCATAGATTCAGATTATATATTTCAACCCCAGATTTGATGGAGTTAGACAATGCAATCCAGTAACACATCTTTTAAACAACAAACACTAAAATGTACATGTCCAATAATTTTGTTAGCTTTTTCCCACGAAGGAATACTAATATGATTTTTTTAAATTAGTTTAGCCTTTCTTCATTATCTTTTAAAAATTAACTTAGTTAAGATTAAACCATTACTTCCTCCATCAACTAGCGCAGGCTGCTGTGCTTGGTGAGCACAGGAGCAGATATCTATTTCCATAACATCAGCAGTGCCCGATGTCAGCCCACCCAGGTCTTTGAGCTCTAAATATCTGGCCTCCTGTGTCTGACCTGTCAAATACGGGACATGCATTGATTCCCACAGCCCCTTCCAGCTCTGACCACCATAGCCTATAACCAGGGCTGCCCAGTGAAATCAGAATGTGGAGCCATCAACAATCTTCCCAATACACAAAAAGCAAAAACTACGACATTTAAAGTAATGGGAATGGGAAGAGAGAAGTCACCACACATTCTTCATGATCCTGAATTCTCTAAACACCAACTCTCATCAAACTCAAAGGTTTGGTTCCTCTTCCATTTGAGTATATTTGTGTTATCAGGTGCTTAAAGAAAAAACAGAAAAAAAAAAAAAAAACCCATATACAGCTATGTATTTCCCTGAAGACACAAATAATTCACACTTTAAAAGTGCACAGAATTAGTTGGGTGGTTAGCCTGAACCCATTTTTTCAATTTAAAATCACAAGATGTTTTTCAATGTTTTATCAAAGGGTGATAACTGTTGATTTTTAAATTATTATTTTGAGCCTAAATGTCTCCTAACCAATAGACTTACATTTTCATGATCTATTTTATTTTTGTCTATAAACCTTGCTTTTGTGTTACAATATGTACTGCTACTTGCATAATTTATAGCTATGCTTTAATTAAACATGACGTATTCCTACATAAATTCTTCCCTTTGTCAATATGATAAAAATGACACTGGAAAATCAACTTGAAAGCAACCTGTTCAGAGTCTACCTCTTATGGGCTGAGTGGCCAAGATCCTACCCACCACCCTACTGTATACAAAAAGGTTTTCTAAAACAGCAAGTCAGGGAACCACTCAGGGAACAGGAGGGAGAATGTAGGACAATCCTGCGCACCAGGCTTCAGGTAATCAAGCATCTGCACCCCTAGGAACTGGAACCTGGGTGGGGCTTTTCAGGTGGGGCCGTGGTAGGGAAAGAAAACTCAGAGGTAATGACACCATCTTCCTTTATGAGGAAGGCGTTCTCCCACTTGACTCTTTCACAGAGTACACACCTCCAAGCAGGAGTCTCCAATGTAATCTTCCATCCCGTGTGGACCCAGGACTTTGCTTTCTATTCCCACGGACCCACAGTGCAGCTGTGGCTCACCGCTAGGCACTGCTAGCCTTGCTGCCTGCTTACATCTCCATACACCTGCTTTTTAAAAGGCATTTTGTAACATTTTTCCTTTTCGTTTTTAGAGATGGGGTCTCACTCTATCCCCCAGGCTGGAGTGCAGTGGCAGCCTCGACCTCCCAGGATCAAGCAATCCTCCCACTTCAGCCTCCTGAGTAGCTGGGACCACAAGTGCGCATCATCACATCTGGCTATTTTTAATTTTTTATGTAGACATAGGGTCTCCCTACGTGCCAAGGCTTGTCTCAAACTCCAGGCATTAAGCAATCTTCCTGCGTCTGCCTCCAAAAGTATTGGGATTGCGGGTATGAGCCACCACGCCCGGCCATTTATTTACTTTTTCGACATCAGTGGTAAGTGGACAATGCAGGAGGGGTGAGTGTGAAGGTGGGGAGACCAGTTAGGAATAACCTACAGCATCCTGAGTGAGAATCACCACTCCAGCTCACTGAATTAGGAGGGCAGCTATAGAGTGGGGTGAAGCTATCGGACTTCGTGTATTTTTATAAGCAGAAATGACAAGATGTGCTGACAACTTACATGTGAAAGGGCTGAGGGAAGGAGTGCAGTTAAGGAAAGACCAGGGTGGACCGCTGTTTCCAGACATGTCTTGCGCAAGGCTGAGACATCTCATCAGTGGGCAAAGCACTGTTTGCCACATTGCCACCCCCTCCGTCCCCAGCACTTCGGGAGCTGTGTTGTAAGAGGAGATGGCAGGCCGGGCAGCCTGGGTGGGAGTGTGGAAGCTCACCTGCTGAAAGGAGGAAGCTGAGGAAAACACAAAGGCCCATGGGTGCTAGGGGCTCTCAAAGGAGATAGCGCTGGGAGGCACAGGTGTCAGCAGAGAGTGTGAGGGGAAGTTCACCCTGGAAGGTTACCTGGGCAGCAGAAGGGCTTGAAAAATGATGTGGCCTTTGCTCAAACCAAAGGTAGAATGTGGGAGTGGAGTAGTGCATTTTCTTGCACTGGGGAAGTGACCTTCTGCTTAGTCCTGTCTACCTCCCAGAGTGTGGACTGGAAGAGAGATTCTGCAGGAGGAAGGAGAACTTGATCCATTGCCAGGCTCAAACCTTCAAGACTTTTGGAAGCTCTGAAAAGGAAGCCACCTTTGTTGGGGTGGCCAATGGCATGCTTGGTATTGGGAGAGGGGCCAGAAAGCTCATTTTTATAGCCTCGAGGAAACCCCAGTTGTGTTGCTGTTGCTGCTGGTATCTCTTCATTTCATGAGACATAAATGAGAATTACTATACTTAGTATTTTATAATGACAAGTTATAGAAACTTAAAGGACATACACAATTCCAGCTGTGCAGAGATGACCCTGATCAGAACACAGATGTTTTGATCAATGTGGAGAAGAAACCTAGCCACTTGTGACGAACCTGCTACACATGGCTGTTCTGTGGGGAGGGGACCTCTCCAGCCCTCCACATTTTGGGCGATCTGCAGGGGACTCTGGCGTGGAGCATTAAGACCTACAGAGTTAAGCACTTAGGGCAGGTAAAAAATCTAAGACATTGCTAAGGGAGTAGGTCCCAGGGCCATTTCTATCCATACATTTGAGAACACTAAGGCAGGGGTGTGTTACCCTCTTAACTCTGTGGGAGGGCATTATTACTGCAATTTACAGATGAGGAAACTAGTTCAGAGAGGTTAAGTAACTATGCCTGCAGCTAATCAGGACAAGGTTAGAATGTGAACCCAGCATTCTATCAATGACACCACAGCTGCTTCATGAAGATGACTGTTGTCAACAGAAGGTAAGGAGAAGGACTGAAAATGGTAACATAAGTAATACTAAATATGAGAATATTATTCATGACAACAGTAATAATTAACATTGACTGAGAGCTTACTGTTATTTTAAGAAATATGTATTGAGCTCCTCACTATAAGCCAGACACTGCTTGAGGCACTGGGAATAGAACTCTTCCACTGAGCTTTCAATGTAATGGAGAGACTCATGCCAGCTCCCATGAATTATTCCTCTTACTCCTCAAGCAACATGATGTAGATACTGTTCTAACCTACATTCAGTGTGAGACTCAGAGAGGTTACAGGACTTACCTAACGTGCCTTAGCCAGAGATCCTGAGAATCTTATGATCAATCCAGCTCATGAGGCACCCAAATAGCAACACTAAATGTGCATTGTTTGAGGAAAATGGACCAAAGACTCAGAATGCAAACATTTGGGGTAGCCCCAAACCAAAAGAGATTTGACATCCATGCAAAAGAGTTGCAGGAATACTTTAAAGAACACTCTAGGACCTCCAAAAATCACAGGGCAGTGGGAAGCCCACCCAAACTTTCCCACAATCTAGTGTGCCTTCCAAGTTCATGGTCTCACATGACTCCATATGAAAACTGCCAGCCGTCAACCACTGGACAGGCCAACTTCCTGCATAACCACCACTTTTTGATTCTCTCTCAAGGTCTTTAAAAGAGCAAACCACAGCTATTCTCACTTCCCAGAACCCTCTGTTCATTACAGCGTGAGATCAAATCTCCATGGACAGGGCGTACTGGTATTTCAAACATGAAACACTGGAATGCAGATTAATAATTTACCAATGACTGTAAACAAATATTGTTCATGGGGGAAAGAAAAGCTTCTCGCTTTAAAATGGAACTCAGCTTGATTATCTCAGTACTTGAAGAAGCAAACTGCAAAATACCGTCCTATAATTCAGTATTTATTAATGCCAATGGTTGTTTTTTAAGAATTAATCATTCCCAGCTTCAATATTATACTTCAGCATAAATTTCACTTTATTCTGCATGTGGATTTCTGTATTCTCTGCCCAGATAAATTAATACATATTCCAGAGTCTGGGGCCACGGTCAATGAAAAACCACAGCAAATTCCTAAGCAGTAATAGATATTCCACATGGCTTGAAATGGCTGAAGGAAAATTTTTTTAAGGTTAAGAATCAAAGTGCTGTAATTGAAGATCTTAAAATCAAGCAGCAAGGGATTCTCAAGGTACCTAATGTTGACTTCCAGGATCATTTAAGGTAAACTTCCCTCTCCTTGTTCTTCCTTGCTCACCCTCTAATCCAGTTTCCAGTTTACGACTGAAGCATAGTTGGCAATGCAATGTAAAAAATGGCAGGCTAAGTAGGTAGAACACAATTACTTGAAAAAGTAAATATCCCCAAATATTCCCAAGGTCAGTTGTCAGGTTTTCGCCTAATTCAGTCTATAGGTATGTAGTTAGGGAGGTAGTGAAAATTGTGGTAATAGTCTTTTGTAGGTAAATTCCTAAGCAAACTGCTATAAAAGCTATCCTTGATTCAACTTGAGGGTATTTATAATAGCACCCTCCATTCCATTTAATGTTATAAGTGCACCTGTCCTGTCTATATGAAAATCATGTATAACAGGGGTTGGCAAACTACAGCCCAGGAGCCAAATCTGGCTCAATGATTATTTTTATTTTTACTTATTTTTTGAGACAGGGTCTTGCTCTGTTGCCTAGGCTGGACTGCAGCGGTGCCATCATGGCTCACTGCAGCCTTGATCTCCCAACCTCAGGTGATCCTCCTGTCTCAGCCCCCAGGCAGCTGGGACCACAAGTGTGTACCATCATGCCCAGCTAACTTTTAAACATCTGTGAAGATGAAGTCTCCCTATGTTGCCCACGCTGGGATCGAACTCCTGGGCTTCAGCAATCCTCCTGCGTTGTCCTCCCACGGTGCTGAAATTGCAGGCATCAGCCACCAAGCCCAGCCTGATTGTTTCTGTAAATCAAATTTTATTAGAAGATAGCCACGTGATTTCATGCTGCAATGGCAGAGTTGAGTAGCTGTGACAGAGACTGTATGGTCCACAAAGCCTAAAATATTTACTATCTGGCCTTTTACAGAAGAGGTTAGCTTACCTGATGTAAGGTCAATGAGAAAAACCTTGAAAGATGTGACAACGGCCCTGCTCAGTCCACAGGTGGGCTCACTGTATTACAGAAGCAGTAAGTAGCAGGCGTTTTCAATAGCAAGCACCTTCCTTTTCAAACCCCCATCTACAACCGGGGAAACATATCTTTGAACTAGGAGAAGAGCACTGATATGAGAAATCAGAGGTCAGCAACATGTCAGAAGAAAAACAATTGAGAACCAAGGAACAGCCCCATATTTAGGACGAGATAGGAGAGGTGGAACAATATACACAAATGGAAGGAAAAGATGAGACAGACTCCTCGCCTAGAGAGTGCAATCAACTTGATTATCAACACCAGCCTCAAATTGTGTCTTATTACAAAATTATGTAGACACATCACTCCAGCACTCCAAAAATACTGAGACGGAAAGAAATGAATCCCAAATTTTCAATGACTTATATCCCTTCCACAATCTGAATTTCATTAGGTTAACCATTTAGTAGTATGTCTTTAAAAAGAATAACCCTCTTAAAGTAATACCTGTCAGTCATTCTCACCTTGATGAGAATTATTAATATTTCAATCAGCTTTTCTGTTTATATGTAGCTACCTCTGGCTCTATAATTCTATAATTTCACAGTTTGATTTCACTGCATGCGACTCTCTTATTGCAGGGCAAGGGTGATATTCAAAAGAGATGAAACAAAGACAAATTTTAAAGTAAGGATAAAGTGAGGCTAATTAAAGTGGAAAGAAGCCCAAGGGCTCCCTTCTTTAGCCTGAAATCTAGGTTCTAGATAACAATTGGCATGCGTATAAATTAAATTCAAAAGCAAAAGTATCCTACAATTTTGCAATAACTTAGCTTTTCCTTCCTTTACCATTTTGTGACCTAAAACAACTAACTCTGTGAGTAGAAATAAGATACTACAGCCATTATTTCCATTTTGCAGATGAGGAACTGTGTTGCCTGAGAGGTTAAATCACTTGGTTCAACAAAGTCACTGGTAAAAGAGAATTCAGTCTTCAATATGCTACTTTTGTGAGACAAAAGTGTGTGATAGCATTTGCTGTGTCCAAGAATGCTGCCGATTTAACGGCAAGGATTCCTGGGCTTTTGTACAGCAACACATTCACCCTTTCAAAATTAAAAAGTAAACCCATGATTTCCAAATTACAACGTGCAATTAGATGGGAAGAAGTAAGCGTGCAGATCCAGGACTTACATTACATGGCCGTCACTGGGGAGGTTACGTCCATTCTCATTAGAACACATAGATTACTAACCTGACAGCAGCAGCAGTCCAGGGATGGGTGTTTCTAGTTGTCCTATAAATCCACAGCAGGAATGTCATTGATCTGTCTGATACTGCAGCCACATAAATGAGCTTTCCCCATCACCTAGGTCAGGCCTTTATGCTACTACTGAACAGAAGAGAGTTTAGGAATTGATTCTGCTGGGATCCTATTTTTTAATTTTTAATTTTTTAGAGACGAGGTCTCGCTATGCTGCCAGGCTGGTCTCAAAGTCCTGAGTTCAAGCAGTTCTCCCACCTTGGCTTCCCAAGGTGTTGGGATTATAGCCATGAGTCACCTCGATTGGCCCTGGCATTCTATTGGATGCAGCTAATTTCATTGTCAAGATTGGCTTCACGCTGTTATTTAATCAGGTGTTTCCTATTGTGTAGACAAACCTAACAGCTCCCCATCTCCTGTATACCTTTAAAAAGAGTGAGGAATTGAGCTGGACAGAGATATGTATTCCAAATTTTTCTTTCCTTTTCATAAAGACTTGATAGTCTTATTCATCTGGATTGGCCATACATGGTAATCTCAATATCTGACAGTTGCTTAGTAAACACAACTGAAGGACAATCCACTAAGAAATAATACATTTCTTAACTCTGAAATCCTATATCCCAATTCTACATCTTGCTTTTCAAGTTTCTGCTTTAACTATCCAGCTTCATCACTATCTACTTTCTTTCTTTTTCTTTCTTTTCTTTGGAGATAGCCTGGCTCTGTTACCCAGACTGCAGTGCAGTGGTGCAATCTTGGCTCACTGCAGCCTTGAACTCCCAGGCTCAAGCGATCCTCCTGCCACAGCCCACCCCGCTCCGGGAGTAGCTGGGATTACAGGCGCACCACCACGCCTGGCTAATTTTTGTATTTTTTTGTAGTGATGAGTTTTGCCATGTTGACCAAGCTGATCTCAAACTTCTGAGCTCAAGTGATCCTCCCTCCCATCTCAGTCTCCCAAAGTCCTGGGATTATAGGTGAGAGCAAGCTATCTACTTTTGAATTTAGTCCATCTACTCAGCAACTTTCTACACCCATTGTGAAATTTCTATTATCACCCACAACCCTACCACATAACAACAGACCTATTTCCCATTGGTGGGTGGGTATCCTTCCTCTGAGCAAACTGACTTCCCACTTCTTTCTAGCTCCATTCTCTTCCTGCCTTGCTTTCAGCCTCTATGTTTTCTTGCTTTTTTCTCCCTTTATTCCTATGTTTATAGTTGAAAGCTAAATCAGAAGAGTGAATTCAGTAAATATTTGTTGAGCTTCCACTGTGCATCTAAGTAAACACTTCAGAACACAGCACATGTCCTCATAGGAAAGAGCTACTTCTTCTTCTGAAACCCCCTGGAAATATGCCCAGGTAATAGGGAAGCATATGAAAGGTAAGTGACTTCCTGACTGCATAGATCAATTGCACTCAGTTAGCTTTGTGGCAGTGGATATAAAAGAAATACGTTCTTGACAGTGGAGCACAATGACTCACGCCCATAATTGCAATGTTTTGGGAGACCGAAGTGGGAGGATTGCTTGAGACCAGCCTAGGGAACTTAGTGAGACTCTGTCTGTACAGAAAATTTAAGAATTAGCGTGGCACGACGGTACATGCCTGTAGTTCCAGCTACTCAGGAAGCCGAAGCTGCAGGGTCACCTGAGCCCAGGAGGTCAAGGCTGCAGCGAATCATGATTGCATCACTGCACTCCAGCCTGGGCAACAGAATGAGACCCTTTCTTAAAATAAATAAAAATAATTAAAAGTATAATTGGAATGTTTGTAACATAAAGAAAGGATAAAGGCCTAAGGTTATGGACACCCCATTTATCCTGATGTGATTGTGCATTATAAAACTATCAAAATATCTCATGTATTCCATAAATATATACACCTACTTTGTACCCGTAAGTTTTCTTTTTAAAAAATAAACAAAAATGACCATTTTAGACCATTCCTGACATAAACACAGAAAAATGCTACAAAATGTCCTTTTCCATTATGGTAACAGCATATTTTCCCCACTGATGACCTAGTGGCAGAAACTGTTATAGGACCAAAGTAGAATCAGATGGTAGGAATAAAACTGCCAACTTCATCCAAATATTCTCCAAAGCTTATTAAGCCTCTGAAAGATGATTATACAGAGATCACTTGGCAAAGGCTTTCTTTTGCAGCCCCTTCCAGTCACAATGCCGGCCGGGTCTTTGGGTTCAGCTTGGCAGGGTCAAAAACAGTAGGAAATCTGAGAGGCATCTGCCAACTCCTGCACATTGACTACCAGAATGATTTACTCATAAGGCTGGCATGTAAGTCTCCCTCATTTTCCTCCGCCCACTTATATGTCTCATAGACAGGTCACACTTTCAGAAACCTCACAGGGAACTCCCAAGCAGACAAAGGACGCTTATTTGCAAAAATGCACCTCCACCAACACCTCCTTGATAAGAATATCCCTGAGGAAGTCCTAACAAATGTATTAGTGCAACAAGTGTATTAGTGTAAAGACTTAACAAAAAGACTGTCTCAAAGAGAACATTCACACCACAATGGGTCAAACCATGAAAGAGAAAAAGAAGGGCATTCTTCTGGTACCTAAGCCCACTCAGAGCCAGGACTTTATTCATTACTTGCATAGCTCATGGCTTTATATTTTATTATCAAATAAAGTACAATTTTGATGTTAAAATTTAAGAAGAATAAAGAACAAGATCTGGCACCACTTGGTGGATATATGTACTATCCTTGGTATGTAGTAAAAGATGGACTAGCATCAAAGAGTGTGAAAATGACTTGAAACTACTTTCAGACACTTCAGCTGGCAAGCACAGGCTGCTACAGTATGAGAAGTAATCTGCCAAATACCACAGAATGCAAGATTTTAGGGATTTTGAAAGAAGCAACTGATGATTCAGTGGACATGTCAGGAGGGCATGTTTTCTGCATCAACAAATCTGTGCCGAATATGAATAATAATAAAAAACCCACTTGGTTCTACCTCAAGGGCTGCTTTTCACCACTGTCCCATGCATAACCCAGAGTTGGAAAAGTAGAAGAGGCCTGGCCGGGCTTGCTCTCAGATCTCTTTGAAGTCCTCCACCTGTTTTCCTAGCTAAGTGGAGGCCACAACGGACTTATATTTCAACTACATTAGACCTCATGCACCAGAGATAGGCCACTGCTAAGCAGTCTGAGCATTTATTTACCAATTAATTTAGGCAGGCATTTTGGGAGGTGGGGGGAGAGACTCGGATGCATTCGAATGACTCCCCTTGAGATGCCAGGAAAGAACCCGTATCATCTGAAACCACGTGTGGCCCTGATTCATGCAGAGGAATGAGTGTCATGGATTACACGCAGTGCTGTCTGCACACACCTGTGCTGATGCCTTTCCAACGAGAGCCCGGCTGTATGCTGTGGGCTCTCTCTGGTCACTCAAAAAAAATAAGTCCTACAGTGACTCGAGTATGCCTCCCCCTCCCACACTATACTCACAAATATTAACACAAAAGCAAAAAAAAAAAAAAAAAAAAAAAAAAAAAAAAAAAAAAAAAAAAAAAAAAAAAAAAAAAAAAAAAAAAAAAAATTCTTGAAACTTTTTCTGGGATTAAAGAAAAACGAGGCTAGGCCCCGTAGCTCAGACCTGTCATCCCAGCACTTTGGGAGGCTGAGGCGGGCAGATCACTTGAGGCTAGGAGTTTGACACCAGCCTGGAGAACATGACAAAACCCCATCTCTACAAAAAATACAAATATTAGCCGGGTGCAGTTGTGTGCAGCTGCAGTCCCAGCTACTCAGAGGCTGAGGCAGGAGAATCACTGGAGCCCAGGAGATGGAGGTTGCAGTGAGCCAAGATCATGCCATTGCACTCCAGCCTGGGCGATGGGAGTGAAACCCTGTCTCAAAAAAAAAAAAAAAAAAAGAAACAAAGAAAAGAAAAGAAAACCTAGATTTAAAGGGACATAAATAAATAAGCTAAATAAGGTTTATTTATGTCCTTTTAAATCTAGGGGTCAGATTTTCCTAAGTATCTTTTGTTTTTAAAATGATATGTTTTTAATAGCACTTGAATTTTGGACGTGTTGGACCATCTGATAATTTTCTGGTACCTCTAGTGATTCACAAGGTATTCCCGAAAACCTCTAGTTTTACAACAAATCTATGCTTATGTCCTGTCTCCTTACAGTTAGTGAATTGTTTGTCTTTTACAAAGCACTTCCAAATACTTTATTTCATTTGATTCTTATGGAAGTGGAGGTTTTTTATTATGAGTGTTTCCATTTTACAGATGTAAAAACAGAGGGCAGTGATCTCAGATGACAAGAGCCAGGACTCAAACCAGGGCTCCACTCTCTAAATTTCTACTGAATAATTTTTAAGTTTCCTAAGTTTACTGCAGGTATGAAAATAAAACATATAAAGGCAGGCAATTATGATGACATCTGCTCTGCTCAGGAAAGGAGCTGTGTTACCCATATCTACAACTGCTGAGCTTGATTCTCATTTTTCTAAACATGAACATTCATCAGATATAATTTGTATAATACTAAGCACATGGTTTTATTCTGTTCTATAATTTTGCATGTGTCAGAAAATAGAGCTTTAGCCTATATTACCAAACTTAAAAGAACATTCAAACTACTATAGTCAAAAATCTCTCCCTCGGCCCGGCATGGAGGCTCATATCCGTAATCCCAGCACTTTGGGAGGCCGAGGAGGCGGATCACTTGAGGTCAGGAGTTTGAGACCAGCCTGGACACCATGGAGAAACCCTGTCTCTATTAAAAATACAAAAAATTAGCCAGGCATGGTGGTGAGCGCCTATAATCCCAGCTACTCTGGGAGGCTGAGGCAGGAGAATCGCTTGAACCTAGGAGGTGGAGGTTGCAGTGAGCCGGGATTGTGACACTGCACTCCAGCCTGGGCAACAGAGAGAGACTCCATCTCAAAAAAAAAAAAAAAACAAAACTCTCGCTCATAGAGTTCTTACAGAACAAAGTAAAATCTAAGCTTAGATATATCTTCACTTAGGAAAATCACTTCGACATACTCCATTTCCCCATCCATAATATGGCTAATATGGTTAAACTAAACTCCTTTTTTTTCCTCCTACTCCACTGAGAAATATCAGCTAAAAGTGTAAATTAACCAAACAAAATCCTTCTAAAGGAAGTAAGCTCTGTGCTCTTTGCAGACTCAAGTACAAGGTGTAACCAAAGCGGCCCTACAGTGACAATCGCATTATGAGGCGAAGCAAGTAGAAGTGTTCGAGTCTAAAAAAAAACAGAAATAAATAGATTGCTTAGGAGTTTGGTAGCTGTCTCTATTTACGATTGAATTTCTATTTTCATTAATATAATTTTTTATAATAGATACATAAACCAGATCAGTATTGACTTTTTTTTTTTGCTTGAAAGAGGAGTTGAAATGTCTTCCTCAGCACATGGTACATTCCTGACTCCCAGATCTGTGCTAAGCAAACTTTCTGAGTTTTTCCACTTATTGGTCAATGAGAGGACTGTGTTTATCATAAATCCATGAAGGGATGTCATCTGCTGAATTGTAGAGAACAGAGGAAACTGTTTCCTCTCTAGTTTTAGAACATCTCCTCTTAAGCTTGCTCCACAAAACACCGAGCCAACCCTGCCCGCAAGATGTCCTCAGTGCTGACCCAGGACTTTCTCTATGAGCTCTCAGGAGTGTTGAGGCTGCTCCACGGAGCCTGCTGAGCTGGGAAAATAGTGGGGGAGTTTTAACCCTTGATAACCTGTAACCACTTCCCACAGGCAGGAGGAGCAAGGTCTCTGAAAACCCATTTGGGTAAAAGTTTAGAATGCTATGGGGAAAACCATGCAAAAGGACCAAAGACAGGGGTGAAACTACAAAAGTCAATCAACACCTAAAAACAGTAATTTAAACAAAATGGCAGGCCAGGTGCTGTGGCTCACGCTTGTAATCCCAGCATTTTCAGAAGCCAAGGTGGGTGGATCACCTGAGGCCAGGAGTTCAAGACCACCCTGGCCAAAATGGTGAGACTCTGTCTCTATTAAACATACAAAAATTAGCCAGGCATGGTGGCACATGCCTGTAATCCCAGCTACCTGGGAGGCTGAGGCATGAGAATTGCTTGAACCTGGGAGGCAAGATGGTGCCACTGCATTTCAGCCTGGGTGACAGAGTGACACTCTGTCTCAAAAAATAAAAAAGAAAACGTCAATGACATTTTATTCATCTTGAAGTAGCAATAATGGGTACTAAATGCTTCCATTTTATCATCCCTCAATAGACAGAAACCTTTCAGGGCCTTTCTCTCCATTGGTTCTAATGAATGGTGTAGAATAATACACAGTGCTTGGATACAGATTGCATGTGTTTTCTTGATCCTGGTTTTCTAACCAAATATTTGACTGACCTTCTGGTTTCCAAATGCAGACAGAAACGTAAGGTAACTTGGTTATTTGAGGTGCAAAACCTTTGACCTAACTGACTCCATGTTGTAGAGTTGGTATTTCTCAAGTTCACTCGCCCGATACTGAGTAGTCCAGCCTCCAGTTGACCGCCTTCATCCAGAACACAGCCCCTCCCAAGAGACACAGAAGGGCAGCTCTGTGTTAGGCTCTCATCCCAGACATTCTTCATTTTGATTCATCTATTTTTTTTTTCTAAGATTCATCTATTTTTCTCTTTCCTAATAGGGCTGTTCAGTCACCCACTTTCCTTCTTGTTACTATCGCCAATTTCCACTCAAAGGGTCTCCCTATTAAGAATTTCAAAAATTCAGTCTGTGTATGGTGGCTGCAGCCTGTAATCCCAGCACTTTGGCAGGCCAAGGCATGAGGACTGCTTGAGCCCAGGAGTTCAAGACTAGCCTTCTCTACAAAACATACATATAAATTTTACCCAAAGTCTTGCCCTGTCGCCCCAGCTGGAGCACAGTGACATGATCCCGGCTTACTGCAACCTATGTCTTTCGGGTTCAAGCGATTCTCCTGTCTCAGCCTCCCTAGTAGCTGGGATTACAAGCACCCGCTACCACATTTGGCTAATTTTTTTATTGTATTTTCAGTAAAGACAGAGTTTTGCCATGTTGGTCAGGCTGGTCTTGAACTCCTGACCCCAGGTCATCTGCCTGCCTCGGCCTCCCAAGGTGCTGGCATCACAGGCATGAGCCACTGCACCTGCCCTCTACAAAAATACTTTTAAAATTGGCTGAGCATGGTGCTGTGCACCCTGTATTCCTAACTCCTTGAGAAGCATGAGGATGGCTTGAACCCAGGAGATGCTCAGCACCTTTTCATATACCTGTTTGCATTTTGTATGTCTTCTTTTGAGAAATATCTATTGAGGGCCGGGCGCCGTGGCTCACGCCTGTAATCCTAGCACTTTGGGAGGCCGAGGTGGGAGGATCACCTGAGGTCAGGAGTTCAAGATCAGCCTGGCCATCATGGTGAAACCCCATCTTTAAAAAATAAAAATAAAAATTTTAAAAAAGAGAAGTATCTATTGAGATTTTTTGCCCATTTTTAAGTCAGGTTATTAATTTTTTTTCCTATAGAGTTATTTGAGCTCCTTCTATATTCTGGTTATTAAACCCTTGTGAGATGGAAAGTTCACAAATATTTTCTGCTATTCTGTGGGTTGTATATTCATTTTGTTGTTTCTTTTGTTGTGTGGAAGCTTTTTAACTTGATGTGATCCCATTTCTCCAAAAACTCTTTGCCTAGACCAATGTCTTGGAGTCTCCCCAATGTTTTCTTTTAGTAGTTTCATAGTTTGAAGTCTTCGATTTAAGTCATTAATCTATTTTGATTTGATTTGGTGAAGTGTATTGCTTGTAGGCAACAGATTCTTGAATCTCGCTTTTTATCCATTCAGCTACTCTATGTCTTTTGATTGGAGAGTTTATCTATTTACGTTCAATGTTATTATCGGTAAGTGAGGCCTTACTCCTGCCATTTTGTTATTTGCCTTCTGGTTGTTTTGTGGTCTTCTCTTCCTTCTGTCCTCCTTTCCTGTCTTCCTTTTAGTGAAGGTGATTTTCTCAGGTGGCACATTTTAATTTCTTCCTTTTTATTTTTTGTGTATCTGTTGTATGTGTTTAGATTTGAGGTTACCATGAAGCTTGCAAATAACATCTTATAACTCATTATTTTAAACTGATCAACAACTTAACATTGATTGCATAAATAAAAAGCAAAAAGAAAATAAAAACTCTATTCTTTAATTTTGTCTCCCCACTTTTTAACTTTCGGTTGTTTCTATTTATATTTTATTGTACTATCTATGTCTTGCAAAGCTGTTATTTTTGATGGGTATATCTTTTCATCTTTCTAGTTAAGATATGAATAGTTTACACACTACAATTATACTGTTATAATATTCTGTGATTTTCTGTGTACTTACTATTACCAGTGAGTTTTGTACTTCAGATGATTTCTTATTGCTCGTTGACATCCTCTTGTTTCATACTGAAGAACTCCCGTTAGCATGTTTTGTAGGACAGGTCTGGTGTTGACGAAATCCTTCAGCTTTTGTTTTCTGGGAAAGTCTTTATTTCTCCTTCATGTTTGAAGGATATTTTTGCCAGACATACCATTCTAGAGTAAAAGTTGTTTTTTTTTTCCTTTCCTTCAGCACTTAATGCCACTCTCTCCTCGCCTGTAAGGTTTCCACTGAAAAGTCTGCTGCCTCATGTTTGCAGCTCCATCATATATAATTGGTTTCTTTTCGCCTGCTGCTTTTAGGATTCTTTCTTTATCCTTGACCTTTGGGAGTTTTGTTATTATATCCCTTGAGGTAATTGCCTTTGAGTTAAATCTGCTTGGTGTTCCATAACCTTCTTTTTTTTTTTTTTTTTTTTTTTGAGAACCAGAGTCTCACTCTGTTTCCAGGCGCCAGGCTGGAGTGCAGTGGCACAATCTCGGCTCACCGCAACCTCCACCTCCTGGGTTCAAGCAATTCTCGTGCCTCAGCCTCCTGAGTAGCAGAGACTACAGGCGCACGCCACCACGCCCAGCTAATTTTTGTATTTTCAGTAGAGACGGGGTTTCACCATGTTGGCCAGGATGGTCTCGATCTCTTGACCTCGTGATCCTTCCGCCTTGATCTCCCAGAGTGCTGGGATTACAGGCGTGAGCTACCGCATCTGGCCTCATAACCTTCTTATACTTGAATTTTGATATCTTTTGTTTGGGAAGTTCTCTTATTATCCTTCTGAATAAACTTTACACCACTCTCTCTTTTTTTCCATCTCCTTTAAGGCCACTAACTGCTAAGATTTGCCCTTTTGAAGCTATTTTCTAGATCTTGTAGGTGGGTTTCATTCTTTTTTGTCTCCTGACTGTGTATTTTCAAATAGCCTGTCTTCAAGCTCACTACTTCTTTCTTCTGCTAAGAGACTCTGATGCATTCTTCAGTGTGTCAATTGCATTCATCAGCTCCAGAATTTCTGCCTGATTATTTCAATTTCTGTGTTAAATTTATCTGAAAAGATTCTGAGTTCCTCCTCTGTGTTACCTTGAATCTCTTTGAATTTCCTCAAAACAGCTATTTTGAGCTCTCTTTCTGAAAGGTCACGTATCTCTATCTCTCTGGGATTGACCACTGGTCAATTTATTTCATTTGTTAAGGCTATGTTTTCCCAGACAGTTTTGATGCTTGTGGATATTCATGGGTGTCTAGGCATTGAAGAGTTAAGAATTTATCATAGGCTTCACAATCTGCAGTTGGTTTGTACCCATCCTTCTTAGGAAGGCTTTCCAGGTATGCGAAGGGTCTTGGTTATGATTTAAGTTTCTGGACACTGTAGCCATACATATCTGCATTATGGGGTGCCCCAAGCCCAGTAACACTGCAGTTCTTGCAGACTGGTAGAGGTACTGCCTTGGTGGTCTTGTATAAGATCCAAAATAATTCTCTGGATTATCAGGCAGAAACTATTGTCCTTTTCCCTTACTTTCCCTCAAACAGAGTTTTTCTCTCTGTGCTGAGATGTGTGAGCTGGGGGAAGGGTGATACAAGCACTTCTATGGCCACCACCACTGGGACTGCAGGTCTGACCTGAAGCCAGCACAACACTGGGCCTTGCCCAAGGCCTGTGTAACTATCTGGCCTATGTTCCCTCAAGGCCCTAGGGCTCTACATCCAATCAGCAGGCGGTGAAGCCAGCCAGGCTGGTCTCCTTTCCTGCAGGACAGCCCCGGGCCTGGGTGGGTCTGGAGATGCTTTCAGGGAACCAGGGTCTAGAGTGAGAAACCTTAGAAATCTACCGATTGTTCTACTGTGGCTAAGCTGGCACTGAAACCACGGGACAAAGTCCTTCCCACTCTCTCCTCCCACCCTCCCCCGAGCAGGTATCTCTTTCCCATGTTCTCCACTCCACAGGCCCACAGGGAGTGCTGCCAGGGCACCACCAAAGAATACAGCATTTACATTCAATAAATACAAGCAGCCATTAGCCAGTTGACAGGCATTAGAATCAATAGGTACTGGAAGACCAAGAACTCAAACTAGCGTGTCATTTAAAAAAAAAAAAAATCAACTCTCTGCATATTGATAGGATATGACTACAGCTTTCAAAAGAATCTGAAGTACTACTTTATTTACAAATACAAACAGAAAAAAAATTTAGATGCCCAACTTCTAATGAAGAAAAAAAGGACATCAAGAAAAAAGGAGGCTTGACCAATCAGGTGGACAGATGAGCCACTTCTCCCTAAAGATGAGGGACTTCAGAAGCCACAGCAGAATAAACACATTGAGCCCACTGGAAGCTCTTTCCAAAAGCAGAAAACAGTGCACAGAAAGGCTGACAGATCAGAAAGTCAGTTGTTTAAATTAGACAAGAAAATTAAAAAAAAAAAACAAAAACCTAAGCAAAGTGCAGAAGACTGCAGAATAAAGGTACAAAGACTGGGGTTTAACTCTTAGCGCACATTAGCCTCTCTGAGCCTCAGCTTTCTCTTCAAAATCCTGGGCTCAAGGGATTCTCCTGCCTCTGCCTCCTGAGTAGCTGGGACTACAGCCACATGTGCCACCACATCCAGCTAATTAAAAGATTGTTTGAAATAGGGGTCTTACTATATTGCCCAGGCTTTACTAGCTTATTGGAACCCAATGGGTTAAGCATTTACCTTTAACTATGGCTTTTAATCTGCTGTCAAGAAATAGAACTGCCTAACTACTTTTATACTTCTTGTGTCACAAGATGACTGAGGAAAGACAGGGAAAGGCAAAGAGAGTGGTACCAGGGATGAGACACTGTTAACAGCTCCCTTGCCCTCACTCAGGGAATAGAGGGGTATTTAGCCTGTAGATGCTAAGAATATATAGGACACTCACCAATTCTCAGCGTCCTAAAGGCCTTCTGTGAATTACCAATGGTTTAGACACATGTCTGGATTAAAGAGTTACTGTTACTTTCCTCTGCTTTCACAAAAAACTTCTTTAAAGCTGTGACAATTCTGGGGTAGAGGGATCAGGTTTTATTCAGCAACTGCATTGCTTTCTTTCTAAAAGACTTTCAAATGCAGCTAAAACACATGCAGTTAGTATTTCTGAATGCATATAATTATCATTTTATAGTTTGCAAATCACTTTTTAAATAATTGGTTCTTAGAATTATTTGATTCCTGGAATCATCCTTTTTTCCTTCTGAGATCATAAGCAAAGGCCTGGCTCCCGCTTCTAAATCCCTCATTCAGCTAGGCAGAATTAAGACATCCTTCCCCCTCTTCCACTTGTGCTTTCTTGACCTCGGGATGATGAGGTGTATCACTGAACATCCAGCCCCCTATCAGGGACCTATTCAGAAGCACAAGCTGCAGGCTGAGTCCTGCCACAGATCACATTCAGCCCAGACTCAGCTCATTCTGCAACCCTGGGCCATTCAGCTGCCAAAGAGTCCTCAGAATGACGGCTCCATAGCCCAGGCCACTCTGTTAATAAAGAAGAGTGCACTGGGACATTTGGGGAGAATCTGTTTTGTCTCATGTTTTTGAAACAAAAGTAAAAAAATGGAATGCCTCAGAATGCTACAATCCCTCTATATTTAGGTGAGTGAAATTCTTGTAATTCCATGGGTTATGATATGATGTCCATTAAATTGTAAGACTATAAATAAGATTATCAATATTTTCAAAATACAATGTTATAGGAAAGATCCCATTCAAATCCGGAACAAGAGTTATAAAATGCCAGTAGTAAACTTAAGAAACGGGAAACATGGCTGGCCATGGTGACTCATACCTGTAATCCCGGCACTTTCGGAGGATGACTAGAACCCAGGAGTTCAAGACCAGCCTGAGCAACACAGCAAAATCTTATCTCTACTAAATAAATAAGTAAGTAAGTAAGTAAATAAATAAATAAAATTAGC
Organism: Plecturocebus donacophilus; assembly: GCA_004027715.1. NCBI lineage: Eukaryota > Metazoa > Chordata > Mammalia > Primates > Pitheciidae > Plecturocebus > Plecturocebus donacophilus. Next base: position 101,186 of record PVKP010002227.1, read on the forward strand.
CGGGGATGAAGGCACATAGCTGTAGTTTCAGCTACTCAGGAGGCTGAGATGGGAGGATCGATTGACCCCAGGAGCTGGAGGTTGCAGGGAGCCTGATCATGCCACTGCATTCCAGCCTGGGTGACAGAGTGAGACCTTGTCTCAAATTTAAAAAAAAAAAGAAAAGAAAGAAATGTGAAAGAATTGTGTAAAGAAAAGCATAAAGATGAACGGAGGCCCTGAAAGAAGGGCTTATGAGGATGGACACCGTGTCTGTGGATATAGGCATCAGTTACAAAGATGTTCACCTTCTCAAAGTGCTCTGGAGCAGGGGTTCCCAACCCTGGGGCCATGGACCTCTCCTCGTCTGTGGCCTGTCAGGAACGGGGCTGCGCAGGAGCAGGTGAGCCCCTGGTGAGCAAGCAATACCGCCTGAGCTCCGCCTCCTGTCAGATCAAAACAGCACTAGATTCTCACGGAGGCAGATTCCCATAGAAGCACGAACCCTATTGTGAACTGACCATGCGCCAGATCTAGGTTGCACACTCCTTATGAGAATCTAATGCTGATTATCTGAGGTGGAACAACTTTATCCCAAAACCATCCCCACTCCATACCCCAGGCTGCAGAAAAGCTGTCTTCCGCGAAACTGGTCCCTCGTGGCAAAAAGCCTGGGGACTGCTGCCCTAGAGGGTTCATGCTATTCCAACCAAAGTTCCAAACAGATTTTCTTTTGTAACTTTGACACATTTATCCTAAATGTTATCTGGAAGAGTAAATGAGTGTAAATTGCCAAGAACTCACTTAAAAAGAAAGTTAATTAGTCAAGTCTTGCCAAAAAAAATATAAAAACGTATTTTAAAACTAGAGTAATTACACAATGTGGTACTAGCAACTGGTTTAGGAATGGAGAAAAGGATCAAGGAAACAGGAGAGGCCAGAAACAAATAATAGCTATGAATGTAACACGGGATAAAGGGGGCACTTCACGCAGAAGGCACAGAATGCATAATTGAATACATTAAGACCATTAACCATCCATTTGGAAAAAATTATATCCCTCCCTCACACCAAAAAAGTACATTTCAGGTGACATAAGGAACGAACATTTAAAAATACACAAAAGTTATAGAGAAAATATGTATGTAATTACCTAATTTGGGGTTAAGAAAGACAATCTAGGAAAAGCAAGAAAAACACCCTGATGCTTATGATCCAAGACCCACATTATGTTCAGTTCCACAGAGCTGTGAAGCAGTGGTTCTCCGCTATCAGTTTTTCCACTGGAATCACCTGGAACCCTAGTGAAAACCAGATTGTGAAGCCTCATCCCAGACCTTTTGAATCACCTCCCCAGGTGGTTCTGATGCCTCGCTATATTTTGGAGGCCTCTGGTCTAGGATCAATGCCCAAATGGGGAAGAGGCAAGAGAATGCAGGTGGCAGAACTACCATAGCCTTGCCATCAACAAACGCCCCCAGGTGCTAGTCACACAAAGGCTCACCTTTTGTAAACGCCCCTGGAAACTACACTCCTATTTATTAAAGTGAGCTGTATTAAATAATACCCTCCCTAACTAAAAAAGCCAAAACCACAAAACTTCCTCAGCTATATAGTATGTTACAGCATGGTAAAAATACATCCTGATCAGTTTGCATTTGGTGTTGGATCAAATTATGGCACAGCCAACAATGCTTACACATCCAGTGACAGTGGCTCTCAACCTAGGCTGCTTTTAGGAACCACCCAGGAAGCTCTGAAAAGTAGTACAGTTGTGTCTGAATCCTATTCCCAGGAACTCTGATTTCAATTGGTCTAGGATGGAGCCAAGGGTTGTTATTTTTAATAAGCACCACAGTGGAATTTAAGCTGGATTAAGACCACTGGCTATATGTCAGAAACAACTTCTGCTCCCTGGAGTTCAATATATATATATATATATATATATTTTTTTTTTTTTTTTTTTTTTTTAGGAGATAGTGTCTCATTCTGTTGCCCAGGCTGGGTGGAGTTTAATAGCACAATTTGGGCTCACTGCATCCTCCGGCTCCCAGGTTCAAGTGATTCTCCTGCCTCAGCCTCAAAAGCAGCTGGGATTACATGTGTGCACAACCATGCCCAGCTAATTTTGTATTTTTATTAGAGATAGGATTTCACCATGTTGGTCAGGCTGGTCTCAAACTCCTGATCTCAAGTGATCCGCCTGCCTCGGCCTCCCAAAGTGTTGGGATTATAGGCATGAGCCACTGCACCCAGCCGAGTTCAGTATCTTAATGAGACACAAAAGCTTAAAGAGTCTAACACAAGGCAGATTATGATGCATGAGGTAAGAACTTTTGAAACTAGGTACCAGGGACATATGGAAGAGAAAGCTGTCTGTCTGGGAAGGCGTGGGGCTCCAAGGGAAGGAATTTTATCGAGGCTAGATCTAGAAACTAATCTAAAACTTGGACATGACGGAAGGATACCCAGGCAGAGGGGACAAAAGGGCATCATTTGAAACCTTATTAATAGTAATTATTAGTAATTATTTCGTTTTCCTCCCATAACTTCCCATATGAACATTAGATATATACATATGCCCATTAGATATATACATATGCCGTCTATATTTTTTCCACTTGCAATTATACTTTTCTAATGATTTTGCCACATTGCATATGAATTGGATATAATTAGGTCTTTAGCTTCTAGAGAAGGCTATGCTTTCTCCAGCTCGGGGTTAAAGCAAAAAAGGATGTCTATCCTCCACTCCCAGTAATGCACTGTGAGCAAAGTACCATATAAAAAAGGGTGAACTGAACTCATTCTATTCAGAAAATTTCAACTCAAAAATCTTCTTTAAATTAGCCAGTTAGGGAGGAGGAGGATAAGGAATTTTGCCAAGATTTTTTTTTCAAATAAGCGAACTATCCTGCCCAAATTCAGTGAATGCATTACTAATTAATTTCATTCTGTGATTTCTGTTCTACATGATGGTGACACAACTTTCTGCAAAACAACAACTGAAGCACTGTACATCTGCCATCCATCCCTCCCCAAATTAGGAGATATGAAAGTCTGAGGCTGGGCAGGTCAAGCTGAGATGTGTGTGTTTTCTTGAAACATTTCTAACCTTACTCAATTGAATCCAACTGAAGCATTTCCTTAACAGGCAACATGCAACTGTTTCAAAGGCAATCAATTAAAAGATTGGAGAGATTTGCCAGGTGTGGTGGCATGCACCTGCAATCCCAGCTATTCGGGAGGCTAAGGCAGGGGAATTGCCTGAACCAGAAAGGTGGAGGTTGCAGTGAGCAGAGATCGTGCCACTGCACTCCACCCCGGATGACAGAGCAAGACTCCATCTCAAAAAAAAAAAAAAAAAATTGTGGAGAAATGGTATTGTTTTCCTAAAATTTAGTGAACCAGAACTTGAACAGGTTTGTTAGAAAAATGCTAATGTGGTAACTCTATTGTTGCCTCTAACTTTGGGTAGTGTGGTAAAGTCAGAAAGGAGGGGTGGCTGGAACACAGCTTCAGCCACGACCAGGTGGTGGTGGGTTACAGAGTCCCAAAGGTGGTATCTAAGGCATTTTATAATTTCCTTATTAACAGTCAATGCATCACCACTTGAATGAAAATAGAATGGAAGCTATTCTTCCTTTTTTAACAAATGAGATTCAAGTACAGTTAAGTAATTTGTTCTGCTTAGTTCCAGGAAACAATGTGGGGAGGAGGACCTCCTTCCCTGGTCACCAGGCAGGCTCCTGCCTTTCCTCAGGGTGGAAAAGATCCACGGCTGCTGTCTGCCGACTCACCTTCCCACTCCAGCTAGAGGATACATTGACTCACAGTTTCATTACCTTCTATGCACCATGATTATACTCGCAGACATTCAGAAATGGGAATTCCAAGAACTGAGGTGAACAAAAAGAATGTCGATAAAATTGAAAAGGACAAAGGGTGCAGCCTCTATCATTCAATAAACTAGAAAAGACACAGGAGAATGTGGTGTCTGCCCTCAAGAGACCACATGCATTACTGGGAGGAAAGTGGGGAGAGGAGCCCTGATCTACAACTAACCGTAATTCCCCAATATGAACTGCCAGATAACCAGGGAATGTCAAGAGTGTACAGGAAAGTGGGAAGGCCAAAGGGAAGGATGGTGGATTATGAAAAAAACAAAGAAATGTAAATTATTTCTGACCTCAAGAGGCTTACAGTCTACATGGGCTGTAAGAGACTGTATGCAAACAGCAATGCAAGATGACATAGTTTAGTCCCGAATAAATAACTCTATGATAAGGGCTACAGCTTAGAGAAGGGAATGATCTCTATGAGTTAAATCAAAGCCTTCCAGGAAATGAGCCTTTATGTGAGTTTTTAAAGATTCAGATAAATAGCAAGAAAGGGAAGGGAAGTCTAGTTATGGGAAATGGCCTGACCAAGGAGTATATTTTAGGCAGACTATAAAACACAGACCTCAGAATAAGTTCATTCATTCATTCAATCAATATTTAGTGAGAATCTACTGTGTACAAGCACTGTGCAAGGAGCTCATAGCAGGGACAAGGCATGTAGGCTGCCCTCACGGAATTTATTTCAGAAGGACTAATAGAAAACAGAGTTGGATAAAGGCAACCAGCAATTGGTTTAAATTAGACCGTAATGCATTTTGGTCTTCCCAGTAGGGACTGAGAGTTTCTGACAAAGAGTGACAGGTGCAAAGCTGTGTTACCAGGAAGATGATTGTGCTGATGCTATTTCTGTGAATTACAGAGGGATAAGAGTGAAGACCACTTAAGAAACTCTTGCAATGTTTCCAGTGTAAGACAATGCATATCCAAACTGGGATGGCCACTGTGAAAAGCAAGGAGGAGCCCTGTGAAGATATACTCACAGGGCTTTAAAACTAGCAGGAGCCAATCAGGGAGAAACACAACAAAGACACTACTGTCTCCAGCATAGATGCCTGGGGGAATTCCAAAAGGAAAAGCAGGTAAGAGGAAAAGGTAAGGTGCAGTTCTCCAGTGCCAGGACTGGAGTGTTCTAAAGGCTGAACTCTTTTCAATACCCTTCTCTATTTTCATGCTATTGATAGTTCCCCTTCTCGGATCTCTTTCTTCCTCTCTGGCCTGACAAAATCTGTTCTCAGCCTCTTTAGGAGAAGATTCAATAGACTAGTTCAGAGGGATCGGTAATGGGAGAAAGTTTGGCATGGAGAGCAGCCGTCGAAGAGGCATTCTGCGTTGATGGGATTTCCAAGTGTGCTGTAGGCAACACCTGTTCTGTGCATCTCCTTAAGGACAGCTGGACCCCTCCAGAATTATCTAGGAGAAAAGTTTCCCTCAATTCCACTTGGAGGAATTGCCCTTTAATTTTTGCTTGAGCAGGATAATTAGAGGTGATTGGTTAGTCGCATATCTGAAAGCTTGGGATATTTGGCATGTCCCTAACCTTGGAAGACAATATCCTGGAAGGCGGCCATCACATTTCCTCTGGGGAAGTGTTCCTGTGCAGTAGTGCTTGGCAATCACCTAGAGACCTTGTTAAAATGCAGATCCAGAATCAGTAGGCCTGGTGGGGCCTGAAGTTCTGCGTTTCTAATAATATCCCAGGGATGCTCATGCTATTAGTCCACGGACCCACAACCCAAATATGCATGTGTTTAGAAGCAAACAGCTCCTCTCCTAAGCAGACCTTAGATTCACATGACCAGGAGTTTAAATCCCATCTCTGTCACTTTTCAGATAGGTGACCTTGAACAGGGTGCCTCATTTTCCTCGTCTGTAAACCAAGGAAAATACTAATACCTACTTCAAAGTAGGTACAGTGCTGGATGATACAGAGAACTGGTTTCTTAGTAACTGCTACTTCCAACAGCAGATTCTCTTCTTTTCAACAAGGTGTTAATCTTCAATTCACGGAAGCATACCCAGCCCCTCTCAAAGGCTGTAAGGTCTGCAGAAGGAATTACCAAGAAAGTAAAGCACAGAACTCTCTCAGAAACTGGAGGAGCCATTGAAACTCTTTATCACCATGTAATCCTGTACAATCACAAGCACTTCCGACAGCATTATCCTGTATTTGTCTGAGTGATTTATAAAGTTAAGATCTACCACATGATTTCCCAGCTCTAAATATCCCAAACTCCAGGGAAAGGAAGCATTTCTTTTTTAAGGAGGTCAGCATACCTAGATCTAACCAACAGCCATTAATGTAAGTTTCTTCCACATTTCCCTTTCTCAAAAGTTGGATCCCACCTGCATTAAAAACTACTGTCCTAGTACATTACAAAGTCATTCATTCTAAAATGTCTTGTTTATAATAAATTTATAAAAATGCATTTAAGCCAGGTGTAGTGGTGTGCACTTGCAGTCCCAGCTACGTGGGAGGCTGAGGTAAGAGGATCACTCGAGCCCAGGAGTTTAAGACTGCAGTGAGCTGTGATGGCACCACTGTACTCCAGCCTGGGTGACAGATAGGGGACCCTGCCTCAAAAAAAAAAAAAAGGATGCATTTACAACTTGAACCAGAATAGTCTTATACTTGATTCTTTGTTATAGGTGAAGAAACAAATCTCTACATTTTGAAAAGCAACCACAGCTCTCTAAAAGTGAAATTTGTCCTGTTAAATACCATCATCACCTTGTACATGTTAATCTTTTAACCCCCAAAACCTAAAGCATGTGAACATAAATGTAATCTTTAATATCAGACTCCAAAATAATCTACACTTGGCATGTACAGATAGAAAAGGCATGCATAATTTATTTTTAAAATTTCTCTCCCTTTCTCTACCACACACTAAGAAAAACCCCCATTTGGAGAAAGCCACACCCATCACTAACGGCCTCGATCAGACTTTCAAAACAACATTAACAGCAAACATTAAGAGCCATTCAAAACCAAGGGAAAGGCCGGGACACTTGAAAAAAGTTCTTCTCTCAATGCAAATAAAGCTACTGGAATTTGTGAGCAGAATAAACAAAGCAATTAAGCCATTAGTATGTCTCCTTTGAGACTGTCCTGGCCTTTGGAGGACAGCAACACCAGATTCCTCTAGCACAGGTGCATGGTATGTCGTCAGCTTAAGGAAAAACACAAGCAGCAAATTCTCCTCTTTCAACCAGAACAGACACAACCTTTGTCAGGAAATTTTCCATTCTGAAAGTCTGTACCACCGAACAAGGAATACCTTCTTATCCTGGCCACGAATCTGGCAGTGATCTTTTATATCAACAAAAGCAGCCTGACCACTCCTCCTCAAAGGTCAGAAAACCCCTCACTTGGGGTCACAGGTCCGGGTGTCCTCAGATGGCAGAACTCACTTGAACAGGTTGCTGCCACCATGCCAGGTGGGCACCTGATTTGCATGGCTCTGTGTTCGGAGTTGGGAGCTTTTGAACAGACAGCACCCTGCTGAATTTTGTTTTCATTTTGGCCTGGAAAGAGTAGCTCCACCCTTTGTGGGGACAGGTCAGGACTGGTTGTGTGACCTCAGGTAATTAATTACCTAGCCTCTCAGTTGAAGGGGCGTGAGTAGTAAAGGAGTCAGATACAGGTCCTTCTCAGCCTACCAGCTTCCCTCCACAGCCACCACCTCCCACACGAGCCCCGACAAACCACTAATATCCTGTTCCGTGAAAAGAAAACTCGAAAGCCCTTGAGGGGGCTATTTTTCTTTTTTCACTGATGAATTTTTTTTTTAATTTTTAACTTTTTATTGCATTTTAGGTTTTGGGGTATATGTGAACAACATGCAAGACTGTTGCATAGGTACACACGTGGGAGTATGATTTGCTGCCTTCTTCCCCATCACTTATATCTGGTATTTCTCCCCTTGCTATCTCTCCCTAACTCACCAACCCCCACTGTCCCTCCCCTATTTCCCCCCAACAGACCCCAGTGTGTAGTGTTCCCCTCCCTGTGTCCATGTGTTCTCATTGTTCAACACCCGCCTTTGAGTGAGGAGGGGGCTATTTTTACCTTTGAAAAACATTTCCAGTTTACAATTAGTTGTCTCCTTTAATCCACTGGCTCTCATCAATCACTCATTCATTGGCGGCTGCCTCGCTGCAACCAAGTTGAATTGGAAGGTTTTCAGTCCTCCAGGCACTTTTGGTCTAGTGGGGAACAGTTGTTCAATTCAGCAAGGTTGCCAATTCTACCCCATGCCAGAAATGCAAACACGAACCATGAGCACGACTGCATCCCTCTCCTTCATCAGTTTTCAACCAAGTAGGATGGAATCATAAGTATTAAACATAACACTCAAAAACTTCCAATTGGCAGGAGGGCCCAATTTACCTTGCCTGTCTCAACTCCTCCATTCCTTGTCTATGAGCCACTCGAACTTCCTCCCTCCAAATGTTCTAACTGGTGATCTACACATCTTTCTAGATACCACATGTTACCTACTCCTGCCACGCACGTGTGAGGCTATTTCCTTTACCCTTCTGTAGAGATTACAATACTTGAGCCACCCGGAGCTACATGGAAAGCACAGTCGAAAAAGCTCAAAAAGTGCAAATCTGCCAATTTTTCACTTGATGAGTTCCACAACAAAGATTTCATGGGCACAGTTTGACCCTGCCAGTCTTAGTTTTACCTAAGCATTTTAAACATCCAAGTTCAACTTGTTCTTCAAAACCACATGCAATTTTAAAAAGCATGTTGTCCAACTACTGCACAATCCCATGTCAATTCTTTCCATTCATTTTCTATCTCTTTTATTTGCCTATTTCTCTTTTGAGACAGGCTCTCTCACCCAGGCTGCAATACAGTGGCATGATTATGGCTCAATGCACTGCAGACTCAACGTGCGAGGATCAAGCAATCTTCTCACGTCAGCCTCCCAAATAGTTGGAACTACAGGCATGCACCATGATGCCTGGCTAATTTTTATTTTTATTTTTGTAGAGATCAAATCTCACAACGTTGCTCAGGCTGGTTTCAAGATCCTGGACTCAAGCAATCCACCTGCCTACACCTCCCAAAGTGCTGGGATTTTAAGTGTAAGCCACCACGTTTGGCCTATTTGCCTATTTCTTAAGCATCTACACTTGTGAAAATCACTGGCAACCTATACAACAGATTCTGTCTTCTGGGAGAACTACCTTTCCTTAAACAGCTGTAGAGGGGAGGCATTTGCCCATTTTCAACATTATAGCTGCTGATGAGTGACGAAAGGCATCCTGACCGCAAATTGCTTTCTACTGCCTTCCAGGGACAAGCCACGTGGCTTTCAGGTGCCCTTTTAAGTGTCTATCAGCTGTCTCCTCTCTGTCCTCACCATTCCATCTTTCTGAAGGGCAAGCACAATGGAGCAAGGAGTGACACATATCAGACAACGTTTCATCAAAATCCAAAGGATCAAGACACTTAACCACAGGGTGCTTTCACCTACGCACTCCTCCTGTTCATTCTATCAGTTGAGTACCCAAGAGCATCAGCTTTTTGGAGCAGATTTTAAGAATGCTCCACCTTGTAGGCGGTTCTGCACCCTTCTCTTGTCCCTCAAGGAAAAGGCCTAGGGGGTAGTTTTAAAGATTGTATACTCATTCATAACAAAAAGAAATACAGCATTTTTTTCCCATTAAATTTTTTGGGTTTGTTGTTGTTTTTCCTGAAACACGTTCTCCCCCAATGCCTCCTGGGCTCCAGCAGTCCTCCCATCTAAGCCTCCCAAGTAGCTGCGACTACAGGTGTGCAACATCATGCCCGTCTGTTTTTTGTATTGATGAGTTTTCGTCATGTTGCCCAGGCTGGTCTTAAACCTCTAAGCCCGAGGGAACCGCCTGCCTCGACCTCAAAGTGCTGAGATTACAGGCGTTGCACCACTGTGCCTGGCCTCCCATTAAGGTTTTTTTTTTTTTTTTTTTGAGGTAGAGTTTAACTCTTGATGCCCAGTATGGAGTGCGATGGCATGATCCTGGCTCACTGCAACCTCCACCTCCTGGATTGAAGCGATTCTCCTGTCTCAACCTCCTGAGTAGCTGGGATTACATGCGCCTGCCACCACACCTGGCTAATTTTTATATTTTTAGTAGAGATGGGGTTTCGCCATGTTGACCAGGTTGGTATTGAATCCCTGATCTCAGGTAATCCACCTGCCTCAGCCTCCCAAAGTGCTGGGATTACAGGTGTGAGTCACCGCACCTGGCCCTCCCATTAAGTTTTAAGATAGTATATATGCTCGGTATTAGAAGTCAAGAAATAAGGGGAGGTGGAAGTGGGGAGAGGAGAGGCTGGGATATAAAGCTGAACAAGAAAAGATCCTGCCTGAAAAGTAATTGATCAGAAGGAAAGATAAAATGCGCATTAACAATTATAAGATCTTTACAGACAGGCCAGGCATGGTGGCTCACACCTGTAATCCCACCACTTTGGGAGGCCGAGGTAGGAGGATCACGAGATCAAGAGATCGAGACCATCCTGGCCAACATGGTGAAACCCTGTCTCTACTAAAAAAATACAAAAATAAGCTGGGCATTTGGCACGTGCCTGTAGTCCCAGCTACTCGGGAGGCTGAGGTGGAAGAATTGCTTGAACCTGGGAGGCAGAGGTTGCAGTGAGCCGAGACTTCACCACTGTGCTCCAGCCTGATGACAGAGCAAGACTCCATCTCAAAAAAAAAAAGAAAAAAATAAGATCTTTACAAATAAAGTCCTCCTGAGATTTTGAAGGCAGTAATTTTTTTTTTTTTTTTTTTTTTTGGAGACGAGTCTCACTCTGTTGCCCAGGCTGGAGTGCAGTGGTTCAAGCAATTCTTTTGTCTCAGCCTCCTCAGTAGCTGGGATTACAGGCACCCACCACCATGCACTATTTATTTATTTTTGTATTTTTAGTAGAGATGGAGTTGGCCAAACTGGTCTCAAACTCCTGACCTCAGGTGATCCACCTATCTTGGCCTCCCAAAGTGCTGGGATTACAGGCATGAGCCACCACACCAGGCCAAGGAGGTAACTTTCAATGATGAGGCTCAAGAAGGCAGAGTTACGGCAGGTCTAAAAGTAGAATTAAACTGATGGGATGGAAAGGAGGAGGGAATTGATTTCAGCAAGACTCAAGTTGAAGGTGGAGAACATCCAAGCCTGAAAGGGAAACGGCAAGTGGATGAATTTGGTCAGCCGATCTAGGTGAGTGCAGCCACACTGCAGAGGTAGAATCTGTAGGACTTGGCAAGTGGTGGAACATCACAATTCACTACAGCTTAATTGGAGCATATAAAACTCACCTTTGTCAACAGGCACTTAAATACAGCTGCTACAAAAAACTGAAGACTCTTGACTCATAGCCCCAAACAAAGAGGACAGTGTCTCCTTGTTCTGCAGAGCAGACAATGCTTGCCACATTGGCCTCCATGCTTGCTTGGAGAGCTGCTAAGCAGGGCTGGAGCAAGAAGGATCAAGAAAGCCCTAGGGAGGAGGAGGAGGAGCTACCTTTCATTTGATAGCCTTAGTTACATTTCCTTACTTCTCAGCAGGTGCAAACTATATCTGCTGCCTTCTCCAGCTCTCCTCATCCTTTCCAAGTTCAGACAGACTCTTCAAGGAGAGGATGGGCAAGAGGCCTTGTGGGGAAAGAAAATGACACTAGCTGGAGGATGTGTTTGGGGTGTGAGAGAAAGAGCTAGAAGGAAAAGGCCATCCCAGCTTTTCTACACCCCAAGCCCTAGTTCTAGGTCATAGAAACAAAGCACAGAAATCTGCTCCAGAGTCCAGATATTAAAGCCTAACAATTCCTTCCTTATGTGCCTTCAACCATCAAATACTAATTTTACAATTAATATCAATGTATCCTCACCAGGAAAATAATGAGTTTTCAATTATTTATTTGGAGTCTGTATTGGATGCCTTGTTCTTTGTGATCACAGGAGAATTTACCACTTTCAACCTCCCTTCTAATACTCGAGTATGTTTGATTGTCAAACATTTCCAGTAAAAGCAGGTTTACAACCATAATTCCTGAACTGTGCATCAGGAGACTTGTATCCCAGGGACAACTCTGCTATTAACTTGCCAAGTAACTGAGGGACCTAGGTCAGGCCACTACAATTCTCTGGACCTTAAAAGGTCACTTGGGGAGACCATGAGCCACATTAGGGGTTTATGAAATTTTTTCCCAGGAAAAAATTCACCTAAGAATGAACATGGACACAAACATTTTCATAGACTACCTTGGAAGTGGTCTCCAGGATACTTCTCATCTCATCATGCTATATTTAAAGGTATTTGGTCACTCAAAGAAACAAGGCTGGGCACAGTAGCTCACATTTGTAATCCCAGCACTTTGGGTTGCCAAGTCAGGAGGACCACTGGAGGCCAGGAGTTCTGCACCAGCTTGAGGAACTTAGCAAGACCCTGTTTTTTATCTATATCTCTACATTTTAAAAATATATATATATATTTTTTATATATATATAAAAAATATATATTTTTAGGCACTGCCATGCCTAGCTAATTAAAAATATATATATAAAATATATATATATATTTATATATATTTAAATATATATATTTAAATATATTTTTATATATTTTTTAAAATATATATATATATATATATTTTTTTTTTTATTTAGCTAGGCATGGCAGTTCATGCCTGTGGTCCCACATACTCTAGAGGCTGAGATGAGAGGATCTCTTGAGCCAAGGAGGTTGAGGCTGCAGTGAGACAAGATCACACCACTGCACTTCAGCCTAGGTGACAGAACAAGACTCTGTCAAAAATGAAGGATGCCAGGTGCGGTGGCTCACACCTGTAATCCCAGCACTTTGGGAGGCCGAGATGGGAGGATCACTTGAGGCAGGAGTTTGAGACCACCCTGGAGAACACAGCAAGAACTTATCTCTAAAAAGAGGAAGGAAGGGAGGGAGGGAGGGAGAGCAGGCGGGAGGGCAGGAGGGCGGGCGGGTGGGAGGTTATTTTCTACAACCATTACCATGATACAGGTACATATGAGTGGTGCCTAGGTAGAGCTGAGACTGTATGGTGGGGAATCATTGCTGTCCTGTACACTGAGACTGCAAATGCCAAGATATCACTGCCAAATCCTCTGTGGGTAAGACTGGGCCAAGCTTGAAAAGCTTGAAGAGGTCCCCCTCAGTGGCTGGAGATGCCTACATCATTCTATAAAACAAAGCCACTCCTATAAAAAGGTAAAGGGAAGCTATTTGTTTTCGTTCTGAGTATATCTCTTCTTTCAGTCCAATGAGCAGTTAGTGTCTAGCATTGCTCTATCTGAAAGCCAATATAATATGGAGGTATTTATGGGTGAAATGGTATGCTGTCTAGAATTTGCTTCAAAAGAAACCAGGGGAAGATAAGAACAGTGAAAACAAGATTGGTCATGAGTTGTCAATTGTTGAAATTGAGGGGTTCGTTTTTCTCTCCACTTATGTAGTTTAAAATTTTTGATTGAGAGGCAGAGACAGAAAGTCCAAGTGAAAGATCAGTAGGTTAAGGAATTTTTCATGTCCTGTGCAAGTCCTGGGCACGAAGCTAAATTAATCCTACTCAATTCACATCTTGAGGAGTCCACAGATAGTACAGTCTGTGGCTCACAGAATATGGAATTGACACAGGGTTATTTTGAGAATCATCTTACAGTCCAAAAGACATGATTTTCAATCAAGAAGAAAGAATTTTTGTCTGTATGCGAATGTCTTTCTTCACATGGACAGCTCAGAGGTGGGTGAAAACGAGGAACTGGGCAGAAAGGAGAATTGTCCCCACCTTGGAAGGCCTGCGTTCCATTTCTGTCCAGCAGGCCATCGAGCCCAGCATGGTTTGGTATGATTCACTGGTCTCCAACTTTGGACTTAGTGTAACATGTTTGTTATTTTTGTCAAGCAGCCTTTAGCAGATAGAAAACAATTTTTCTTCTTGTTGTTGGCTTCTGCCCTTTTTCTCCAACAAAAGATCGCATTTTTAGAATCAGACTGAGTCTCCATCAAAACAAAGGGACTTCAGCTCCAATCTTCATGCCTTGGGAAAACAGCAGCAGCCAGGGCAGGAGCCATGGTAGCTTGTGTCAAACAGTCAAACACAGGGGTTCAGGGCATCAGCAAGTATTTACTCAATGCAGGAAGCTGACAGAAAAGGCTGAGGGTGGGGAACTGTATCTGACTCTCTGACTCTTCCACAGTGACTCCAGACTTGACAGTGTGACTTGCTTTGGCCAATGGGATTAATACCAAGCATGATGCAAGCAGAGGTTGAAAAATGTGTGTACATTGGAGCTTGTACTCTTGGTGTTCTTAGGAACCCTGTGGTGTGACCACTACTATGTAAACAAGCCAGAGCTAGCCTGTTGTGACAAGAGATACATGGCCAAGCCATCCCATGGCCCCAGCTGAGATTGGACCAACTACCAGACATGTGAGTGAGGCCACCCTACATCCTATATTCCCAGCCAAGCCACTAGCTGACCACAGGCATTGGATGAACCAGCTGAGACCAGAACTGCCCAGCCAGTGCACAGAATCATGAGAAAGAATAAACATTCAAAGTTACTTTAAATGTCTGTCACACCGAAAGCTAACACGAGAAAAGGTGACTAAGCAGAGCTAAGAGATGTACTGAACATCAGGGGACATATCGCCTACTGGCTCTTTACACAACAGTCAGTGGAACTAACCATTGATGTGATTGTATGTTAACTGTCATTAGAACAATCTGACATAGATCCAAAATTGACCATACTCCCTAATACTCATTTCACAGCAATGTTTGTTGTAATTCTTGGAATGCTACTATATGGGCTTCAGGGGTTTATAAACCTTCTGAAATTAAATGAAGAATTGTATTTATATGCATTTTTTCTTCTGAACTGAGAAAAGATGTTAAAACTACAGAGAACAAATATATATGTACACACTGCCTATATTTCATATTTTTTCTTTGAATTTTTCTATATATAAAGCAAATAAAACATTACTTAGTCATCTCCCTTTTCTCTTTCCCCCTTCAGTATTTTGAACTTGGTATGGATGTTTCTAGTCTGTGTGTGTGTGTGTGTGTGTGTGTGTGTGTGTGTGTACACATATATATATGTATGCACATTTTCCACTCTCTCTGTGTGTGTGTGTGTGTGTGTGTGTGTGTGTGTGTATTTTATAAAAAAAAAAAAAAACAAAGATACAGTCTTGCTGTGTCCCCCAGGCTGGAGTGCAGTGGCACGATCTCGGCTCACTGCAACCTCCACCTCCTGGTTCAAGTGATTCTCTTTCCTCAGCCTCCCAAGTAGCTAGGATTACAGGTGCGTGCCACCACACCCAGCTAATTTTTGTGATTTTAGTTGAGATGGGGTTTCACCATGTTGGCCAGGCTGGTCTCAAAGTCCTGACCTCAGGTGGTCCATCTGCCTTGGCCTCCCAAAGCACTAGGATTACAAGCATGAGCCACCATGCCTGGCCTGTATTTTTAAAATAATATACACACACACATATATATGTATATATACACAAATCAATGTATAGACCCCCAAATAACATATATAGTCTTGTATTTTTGACATTTTTCTTAAATGGTTTCAGATACACATCTTTCTACAACTTGCTTCTTCACCAAACACTACCCTTGTGAGACCTATCCATATTAATATCATATTATCAAATAAGCCATATGTATTTCTCTTCTAACAAACATTTAGATTGTTCCTCTTTTGTTTGTTCTCATGATCTGTGGAATGTTTGTTATTATAAACACTGTCAGGGAGCAGGTCAGTAGCCTCCTACATATTCTCAGAGGACCTCCGGACATTCCCCCATCCAAATGTTAGGAGTCTCTGATAATCTGACGGGGGAAATGAGCATTGTCATCATTTTACATTGATGCATATTTCTGCATTACAGCATTCCCAAGCCTTGAAGGAAGCTATCCTTTACTTATACTCTTGAAACAGTGGCCAGGTGCAGTGGCTCACCCCTGTAATTCCAGCACTTTGGGAAGTGGAGGTGGGCAGATCAGGAGGTCAGGAGATTAAGATCATGCTGGTCAACATGGTGAAACCCTGTCTCTATTAAAATACAAAAAAATTAGCCACACGTGGTAGTGCATGCCTGTAGTCCTAGCTACTTGGGAGGCTGAGGTAGGGGAATCTCTTGAACCTGGAAGATACAGGACACACCACTGCACTCCAAGCCTAGCAACAGAGCAAGAATCCATCTCAAAAAAAAAAAAAAAAAAAAAAAGAAAGTTTATTAGATGCTTCTGTATTCAAATCTAAAATTTTCTATAAGGTCTGCATCTTCCCAGGACATTAAAAACAGCCCCTTGTGGTTTTTTTGAAAATTTCTTAGAATCAGATAACACTGTCTAAAACATTGTGTTAGCATGTAATGTTATCCTAAATTGCTGTCAACATCAAATGCTGGTCACACCAAAGAAACTAGTAAGAGAATAACAATGTGATATTCTAATTTTGTTGTTGTTGTTTTCTGTGATGTATATAAGAATTAAACAGCTAAATCTGTCGTTACCTTATTTTCCTATTTTCTATTTTTTTAATCTTAGTTGAGATCAGAGAGCCTTCTAGTATGACTTTCTTTTTCTTTTATGCTTAATTTTACTATGACATCTTGTAGTCTCTATGGTAAAGTCCCAAAGAAAGCAAATTAAAACTCAGACCACTACTACTCATAAAGACAATGTTTTTAACTCTAAATTATTCCACCCTGGTATTACTGAATAAAATCAACCAAAATTGATGATTTTCTAACAGCCTTACCTTCCCTAAGGAGTATGTGAAATAATGAAATAGTATACAAATACTTGAATTTATTGAATTGCTTTTGAAAGAGCATAGACTTAGCAGATCTGGTTGGTTACATACAAATTGTATGGCCCCAGATAATTCCCTTTGCCTCACCACACTTTGATTTTCTTACCTGTAAAATGGCAATAAAAACCCACACTGGTGCTAGAATGAAACGAAATCATGTACACGGAAGCCTTTTATTATCATTTCGCGACTACATGGAGAGTTTCTTGTAAGCAGAGGCAGAGCCTAATTTGTCTTTTTTGAGATGGAATCTTGCTCTGCCACGCAGACTGGAGTGCAGCGGCATGATCTCAGTTCGCTGCAACCACCACCTACTATGTTCAAGCAATTCTCCTGTCTCAGCCTCCTGAGTAGCCGGGATTACAGGCACCCACTCCACCTGGGTAACTTTTTTGTATTTTTAGTAGAGACAGGGGTTTCAACATGTTGGCCAGGCTGGTCTCAAACTCCTGACCTCAAGTGATCCACCCTCCTCAGCCTCCCAAAGTGCTGGGATTACAGGCCTGAGCCACTGTGCCAGGCCCTAATTCACCAACCCTGTATGCTAACTTCCTTTGCAATGGCAATGTCTTCTCCACTTTGGGGTTCAAAGCTCTCCATCTCTAACCACTCCATTTCTCTGGCAGGACCACTCATATCTGCCAAGGAAGACCCCGTGGTCTGAGTACCCACTGCTGTCACATATTTGAGTGTCCATGCCAGAATCCAGGGGGAGCACTAATGGTAGGCAACTTTGGGCTAGAACCTGGGAGTGTGGAGTGTGCATCCCAGGCTCACCCAAAGAGAGGGCTTCATGTCTCAGGAGCCAAAGAAGGTTAAGCAGCCCATTATGATCACAGCAGTTCTAGGGGTGTAAGAACTCTCCCCTGTACACACTTCTGGAGGAAGTCTCCATACAGTTATGGCACACAGTGGGTAGTCAGGCTACATGGGATTATAATACTGCCACCAAAATATAACAAATATGCTTATCAAGAAAAAGGTTTCTGAAACAAGTGGAAAAATACAGAGCACAAATTGTTTATCTGCTCCATAATTATAACCACATAAAAATAACAGGCGCGGTGGCTCATGCCTGTAATCCCAGCACTTTGGGAGGCTGAGGCAGGCAGATCATGAGGTCAGGAAATCGAGACCATCTTGGCTAACATGGTGAAACTCTGTCTCTATTAAAAATACAAAAAAAATTAACTGGGCGTGGTGGCACATGCTTGTAGTCCCAGCTACTTGGGAGACTGAGGCAGGAGAATTGCTTGAACCCAAGAGGCAGAGGTTGTAGTGAGCTGAGATTGCGCCACTGCACTCCAGCCTAGGCAAGAGAGCCAGACTCCATCTCAAAAAAAAAATGTATTTGAGGCTAGGTACGATGGCTCAACCCCTATAATCCCAGCACTTTGGGAGAGTGAGGCAAGTGGATCACTTGAGGCCAGGAGTTCAAGACCAGCCTGGCCAACATGGTGAAACCTCATCTCTACTAAAAATAAAAAAATTAGCTGGGCATGGTGGCACATACCTGTGATCCCAGCTACGCGGGAGGTTGAAACAAAAGAATTGCTGAACCTGGGAGGCAGAGGTTGCAGTGAGCTGAGATCCTGCCACTGCACTCCGGCCTGGGCAAGAGTGAGACTCCATCTCAAGAAAAACAGACAAACAAAAAAAACAATGAGTTTGAATAGACTGGAAGGAAACCCAAAGACAAAAATAATTACTGTTATGGTGTGGTGGTACTATGGGTGAATTCTTCCAAATTTATTATAATGAAATTAGTACAGTAATGAAGCAAAAATAATCTTCCACCTGTAAGCTGACTTTCTTGAAAAGTCCCAGAAGAAAAACTACCTGGTCACATCCAGATCCTTAAGGAATTAGTCTCTATTTCCACCACTGTTTGGTAAGAAAAACCTTATTAGACTGTGATCTAATAAGGTTAGATCTGCATTAGATCAGATCTAACTTGGATTCTGGCACCAGCTCAGCTAAAAACTAGCTATGAGACTTTGGAAATCATTTAACCTCTCTAGATCTCTCTAGGAAGTTAACAAATGGATTTAGGATAGAATTCTTAAGCTCTCTTCTGGGCTTTCTATAATGTTGCCTATGTTTTACTTTCTACAATGTAGCATATGATCATTAAGTGCTGTGAATGAATTTGTAACAAACATTACGAGAGATCAAAAGACCCAAGAGAGTATGCCCCCTTCAGAGCAGTTCTTACACTTATTCCGGGAAAGAGGGACCTGCTGGATACTGCTATCTTTAGTGAGGCTAATTGTTCAGACTTTGAGGCAGAATGTAACTTCTGGAAACAGCTGAGAGGGACCTGGTACAAAGTCTAGTGAGTAACAGGAATGATCACACAGGGCATTACCATTTTAGGCCATAAAGGAAGTAAAAAAATAAAAATTAAAAAGACCCTCCCCTCCTTTCCTCTTCTTCCCTTTTTCCTCTTTTTTTTTTTTTTTTTTTTTTTTTTTTTTTTTTTTTTTTTTTTTTTCTGAGGCAGAGTTTTGTTCTTGTTGCCCAGGCTGGAGTGCAATGGCACAATCTCGTCTCACTGCAACCTCCACCTCCCAGGATCAAGTGATTTTCCTGCCTCGGGCCTCCCAAAGTGCTGGGATTACAGGCATGAGCCATGGGGACCAGCTCTGTCTCTCTTTCTTCTCTCTGTCTCTCTCTCTCATGCTTTCTTCCCCCCACCCCCTCTTTCTCTCACCCAGGCTGCAGTGCCAAAGTCACAGCTCACTGCATACTTGAACCCCTAGGCTCAAGAAATCCTCCCACCAGCCTCCCAAGAAGCTGGGACTACAGTGCATGCCACCACGCCTGGCTAATTTTTAATTTTTTTTTTTTTTTTTGTAAAGGCCTGAGCCACCACGCCAGCAAACAGTAAGTTTTATTACATAGGTCATAAATGACCATTCAAAAGTGCTGTGAACAATGGCAATGACTGCATTCTCATGGTGTAACTCAGAAGGGAGGGCCAACTTCATTCACATGCACAGTTTAAGTTCTATGGCTTGTCAAAGTCAATATCACTATGTTAGGGCTGGCTTTTATAGTTGTACTTCTCTCAACTGTGACGGTCCCAAAAATATGTAAAAAAAAAAAAAAAAAAAAAAAAAAAAAAAAAAAAAAATACTTTGCTAGGATGCCCCAAAACCTTTTGTCCCTGCCAACATAAATTCTGAAACTGAAATTCAAAACACAATTTGTTTACCACTATAACAGAATGTGCTTATAAGGCTGTGATGTTTATTTTAATACCTCTGGCATGTAACCTTTAACCCTTATTTATTCTGTAAATATCAAGCCTCAGCATGGTGAGAAAAAAAAAATTAAAAACTCACCATTAAGAAACATTTAAATCACGGATTAGTAAAAATACAAGTTGCTGCATTTTTGCAAAAAAAAAAAAAAGATGACTCGAACTTGGAAAAGAATGACTGTACATAATGCCTATATATCCTACCACTAAGCTTATAATACCTTGCACTTACATAGAATATTTAAAATATTTCTGCTTTTTAAAGCAGGTAAGAAGAGCTTTCTCAAATTCCTTACAAATAATAAGGCCCCATACTTATTAGGAAAAAGCAAGGCACTATACGTTCTCTTTCACTGAGTCTCACGGAAACTCATGACATGCCAACACTAGGCACAGAAGCAAAATGTTGTATTCTAAGTTATTCAGAATCCTCCCGCTGCTCATTATCTAACCCTAAGGATAACTCCTGAAACAGACCTCAAATTCATGAGATTCAACTGAGAAAGGAGTGGGGGGGGGGAAAAAAGTCCATCATGTGACATTGGAGGCCATGGCATTTTCAGTGGAGGAAGGGACTGAGGATAGGAAAGAGAAAAGCTCAATTTGCAGCCTCACCACTGGTGGACCCAACCTACCCTGGTGTTTAGATAGCTCTAAATAGTAGCAGCTGGATGCAGATTTTCCCTGTTTTGGTAGCTTAGAGATTGCATGGACTGAAAATACCAGGCAACTCCCTCTCTTTAGGGAGACCGGGTAGGAAGGTGTGGATGTATCAGTAAAAATCAAATGCCACTACTGTGTATGTAGTGAATGTTCGACGTTCTTGCTGGTGACTGAATGGGAAGAAGCACTGTGGTTCACAGAAGGACACCACATTAAACTTAAAATAAAGTGGCTGCAAACAGCTAACCTGCAGGTGCGTTTGGGCCCTCAGAGATGATCAAACACATATTAAAATTGGCAGAAGCCGGGCATGGTGGCTCACACCTATCATGCCAGGACTTTGGGAGGCCAAGGTGGGTGGATCGCCTGAGGTCAGGAGTTTGAGACCAACCTGGCCAACATGTTGAAACACCATCTCTACTAAAAACACAAAAATCAGCTGGGCATGGTGGTGGGTGCTTGTAATCCCAGCTACTCAGGAGGCTGCGCAGGAGAATTGCTTGAACCTGGGAGGTGGAGGCTGAAGTGAGCTGAGATCTTGTCACTGCACTCCAGCCTGAGCAACAAGAGTGAAACTCTGTCTCGAAATAAATAAATAAATAAAAATAAGAACTGGCAGACATAGCATAAAAATCTAAATTTCTAGCTTCTCTTGAAAAACAAAATAATTTGGTAATATGGTCAATGTAACCATTATCTAGGATCGAGTATTGGTGCCTCCTAGCATGGGGTATGTGTTCCATATTTACTCCCTAGAGGCCAGCCTCCCTCTACCAAATTATGACATTTGAGTTTGCAACCACTGACAAAGCTGTAGTCCTCAGCAAAAGTGTGGAGGAGGTGACTTTCAAGTTCAGTAAATGTCTGCTGCTTATAATTCTCCATCCCTCTCCATCCACTGCCCCACTCGGTTTCTCTCCAGGGAAATGGCTGGGCAGTCAAATATTTCCCACTAGGATGTCCCACCCACACTTGTCCCTAGATAATGTCCCGGACTCTAGGTATTTCCCTAACCCTTTGCCTCCATCAAAACTTTTTATGTGCTTGATCCCATTCCTTTCCGGTTTTCTTTTGCTGTATTGTGTTGTTTTGGCTAGGAGACTCCTAGGAATCTGATAAACTAATCAGTGGAAATAAAGTCGGTTACCTTCCCAGAAAACATTTGATATGCACTCCAGACTTTCTAAATACATGCTATGCCGTCATCACCTAAAGGGACTTACCTACCTTATCGTCGGCTATCCATCAGATTTCTAGGTTGTAAGTTTATTCCTAGGTATTTTTATGTGTCCTATCTACAACTTACTCACAAGCATATGCAAGTAAGAAAAAGGGAACAGATCTTGAACATGTTTCTGACGTGATGGTCAATTCAGATTTGCTCAAATATTGCTGTATATTTAATGCACAGAAACCCTGCATTAAAATGAATCACAATTTCTGGATCTGAAGTACATAGCAGATTTACAGCCATGGGTTTCAGTCTATCAGAGACTACAAACTGGTCATGGCCACAAAAGCAGAATCTGCTTTGCAGATGATGGTAAGCCCAGATTCTACAAAGGAAGCCTTAGATGTTTATTACGATTAAAGTCAACAGAGATTTTTTTGTACTCTGCTGAACAAACTACACCAAATTATAAAGATGTGCAGGGTTTGGTTTTGTTTTGTTTTAGACTTCTTCAAGTCTCCTGAGGAAAAAGACAGAAATACCTATTGCCTGGTTATGTTCTCAGTTTTCTCAAGATAGAAAATTGTCCCAAAGTAAGTTTTCAGGAGGAAGATAGAAGGTGAACTACAAGCTGTACACCGTGTTCATGAGTCAGAAAACGTAAAGGGCAATTTTCCTTATGAGTCACAACTGAATGAGTCTTAGTAGGGCCTTGGGTACAGGTGGAGAGCCCTCCTACTCTGCTACCAGACTTCCTAAAAGACACACACACACACACACACACACACACACACACACACACACTCTCTCTCTCTCTCTCTCTCTCTCTCTCACACAGAAGAAGTCCACACTATAGGTGCTCTCCCTACAGCCCAGTCAAGGGTATTCTTTTTCTTTTTCTTCTTCTTCTTATAATTTTTTAATTGAAATCAGCGTCTCTCACTATGTTACCCAGAATGGTCTTGAACTCTCAGGCTCAAGTGATCCTCCTGCCTTGGCTTTCCAAAGTGCTGGGATTATAGGCGTAAGCCACTGCACTGGGCCACCAAAGGCCTTCTGATGAATTTTAGTCTCCATGCTAATCTTCAGCCACACCCAAAGAAGGTAATGTCCTTTCCCTTCCTGTTCTAAGCAGCTGAAGGGATACAACTTGGGCAGGCCTGGGCATATGTGGAACACAAAATGAAGTGTCATTTGGCTCGACAGAGTCTTTACATAAATATTAAATTTTGTAACTTGAGTTTCTGATTATTTACGATGATGCTCTATTCTAAGGCAACTTCACATACCTAATGAACAACTTTTCAAGTCTGGAAAGAAATTATTAATTTTGGACAAATCACTCTAGATCCAGTAGATCTATCAATGGTACATCTCCTATTTCAGGACAGCCAGCTGTTTCAACTTTTCCATCAGTGAATTGTGACCTCAGCAACCATATCTGATGCACAGATAGTCGCCTGGCGGCACACAACATGCCCATCTGTGCAGATGGCAGGAAGCCCATCAACAGGTAAGTCACACCCTGTCCTCAGATAGAACCATCTCTTCTCAAAGCATGCCTTCTCTGCATCCATTTGAGCACCTATCTACTTCATGTGCAATAGGGCTGAACTGAGCATGATGTCCCAGGTTTCCAAAAAGGCAACCTACACTACATTTCAGTCTATTCGCATGAAAAATGAGTTTAACTGACAGGAAGTTAATTTCCTCAAAGTACCACTCAAGTATTTAAATTCAGTAAGATTCTTTAAGCTCTTCACATAAACACATTGATTTCTTAAAAAAAAAAAAATTGACCCTGCAAATATCTTACAAGTGCAGAATAAAAATAAATAAATAAATAAAAATATTGAACCATGGAAAATAGTTACAGCAATTCTCAACTACCAGAATTATCACACTGCTTCAGTTCAAGAGACCAGGTGCCCAGTAAGGTAGCGTCACCCAAACACATGCCCCATTGGAATGGTTCTCTGCTGGGATGAGGGGAGGGGTCCGAAAGTAACGTGGAGTAGCCTTGACTTCTTAAACCTTAAAACTGGAAGAAGAAATTTATAAAATCTTCTCTTAGATGGGGCAAAAGTGACTTAATTTTGGATTACTTTAAAAAAAAAAAAAAAAAAAAAAAGGCTGTGACAGAAGATGAAAGGTTTCTCGTTGATGGGTGTAATCATTGCTTCAATAAACAGCACCGGCAAGGGGGCTTCTAAGCTTTGCGCGCAGGTCCCAATGGGCCCCTGCTGCAGCTCCCCGAGGCTGCTCATCCGGATGTCGATTTTTTAAATTAGTGTTGTGCTGGTTATCATTTTGACTTGCCTTTTCTTCCACAGCCATTAGAAAACAACAGCAAACCAGAAGAGGACGAGACCATCCACCTAAGCAGGACTATTTGAAAAGAAGCAGTGTGGAAACTATGAAGCCTTGTAATAGATTTATTTTTTTTTTCCTTACGAACTGCCGATCTCTTCAAAATAGAGTCCTTGCTTTTGTGCCCGGGAAAGAAAATGACACCACGCCAAAGCCCAAGGGAGGTGGCTAAGGTTATTCAAGGAGGGAGGGGCGTGGAGCTGGGCAGGGGAGTTGAATAGCGGCAAAGTCTCACGTCAAAGGGCCCCTTCCATACATTCCCAAAGTGCCAAAGGGAAGAGAGCAACAAACTTGAAACTCGCGAGGGCGTCTTCCTGTGTGAAGCGTCCCCTCGCCGTGGGGAAGGTGTGGGGTCCTCTTCGGGAGGTGTTTACTGGGCGTCCGGGGCGCGGAGACCCTCGGGGCCGGTGCCCGGCACAGGTCCGGGTCGGAGTGGCCGCCGCCCGCGCCCGGGCTTCCTGGGCTCTGGACAGCCCTCCCGCCGCCAGGTGTTCGTCCTACCTGGCGTCCCCGCCTGCCTTTGTGCGGCCTGCGCCGCCCCTCGCCAGGGCAGGCCGGGGACCGCCCCCGCCCGCGTGCCGCTGCCAGGCGGGACAGCTGCGGGTGCTGCCGGGCGGCGGCGGGGAGGAGAGGGAGTCGCCGCGAGGGTGCCCGCGGCGGGCGAGGCGGGGCGGGGCGGGGCGGGCACGACCGCGGGGAGGGCAGGGGGCGCCACCAGCTACTGCGGCGCGAGTCCCGGAGCACCTCCGCTGCCGGCGGCGCCCCCCACGTCCCAGCAGGAGGAGGGGACCCCCCCGGCGCCGTGCCCGCCGCCGCCGATGCGCCCACACCCTGGCTTCCGACAGCTGGCAGCCATAGCAACCCGGCCACAGAAAGTTTCTCGACGCAGAGAGCGACTTGGAATAAAGTTTTCCTCTGCCCCTCGCGCGCTCTCCCCCGGCCCGGGTTTACGGAAAGAGGCAGGAAATCAGAGCTCGCGACGTGCCGGCTCCCGCGTCCACCTTCTCCACCCCTGGCCCGGGCAGCGCGCCCAAGGTGGGTGCCCCCGCGCCGGGGCTTCCCGCCCCGTCCCCGGGTCCCGCGTCCCGGGACGCTGCGCGGCCAACTCACCATGGTGACTCGCGCCGCGGTGGCGCCCCCGCCGGGTCCCGCTGCCGGGGAGATGGGGCTGGAACGCAGTCTCCTGGGCGAACTTCAAAAGTTGGTTCCCGTCGCCAAAAGCCGTCTCCCGACACCCAAGCACTCACAGGAGCCAATGGGAGCCCAGGGGGTACTCCATCCAGGCGGGATCCGCGGCGCTAGGTGAGGGCGAGACGGCGGCGACTTAGCAGGCGGGGCGCGTGTGCGGGAGGCGGGAGCCCACTCGGACCCGCCGCTCGCCGCGCGCCCAGGTGAGTCCGATGCGCTCGGCGCCTCCGCCTGGCTCCACTGCGTCGCTCCTCTTTCTTCAGCCACTTAATCCGTACTCCTCTGGCTGAGTCTCGGCTCGGGCCGGGCAATCTGTCCATAAATGGAGAACTTAGCTCAGGCCTGACCAATCAGGGTTTGTTTTCGCAGCGTCACTCCTCAGGGAAACCGTAGTAGCCAACAGGCTCGGAGCTGCTGGGCTTTCCAAAGCCCTCTGGATCCTGTAGTCCTCCCGCGCCAGCCTCCGAAGAGCGCTGCGCACCCAGGCTCGCTCCTGGTAGCGAGACCGAACTGCGAGGAAGAAAACCCTCGTGAAAGAGGAGCAAACCTTTCACTTCGCTGTGTTTTAAGACAAACATGAGGGTGGGTTTCGCTTCTAAGTTGAACTGGCATGATTTTCCCAGAACTTTTTTTTTTTTTGAAGGAAATCTGTTATCAGCATAAAAGATCAGAGTAGTGGCAGCAGCCCAAAGGAAATCCTTTTTCTTTCCCAC